>JAPYYQ010002268.1:0-32270 GCA_030522585.1 Anagyrus pseudococci | reverse complement strand
ACGCACTTAATTGATTTGGTTTTTGCACTGCCCAAATTAAAGAACATTTACGAATATCATTACATCGTCTAGGTTAATTGAGTTTATTCTATAGTTTAGGACATGTTCATTCGCGACCTTTTTTTTATAAAAAAACTCACCACTATGAAAGCACTATAGTTTTCAGGGTCAATCGTAAGCACGGCTATCCGGAATATTGCTGAAAGCGATTCATGTGTTGCGCGCGTTCTTTTGATATTGAACTTGTTTTAAACATTGTTTAGGCGTTTATTTGTAAAATTATTATTGACAACATAATAAATGTACAAAAATTATGAATGTGCGAAACAAGCTTATTTCAGAACGCCTTATTCAATGGACGAGAATAATTAAGAATCAAGCAATAAAATTTTGCTCTTATACCGAGTTGCATGGATACAAGTACATTGGACAAACCGATCGTCCCAAATTTGAAAGGTAAATGGAAAGTCATTCAATTTTTTTTATATATATCTCAATTCTATGTTTAACTGAAGGTTCAGTTGGACAGTCATAGTAATTACTGCTTTCTGCTGCTCCTTGATCTTCTTTTACAAATCCTGGGAATATCAATCGGATAACGCAACTTTGGCGGTGATCGAGACGATGCATCATGGCGTTTGGCACTTTCCATTTCCAGCAGTCTCGATCTGCAATCACAATCAAATATCCCGAAGAAAAGCTGAGAATTTTGTGAACAAACTGTAATAATAACGTGTCGTTTTAATGAAATTCGTCGTTATTCATTAAATTACTACCAAATCAAATGTTTCATTTATCTCGTTCATTATTTTTTTTTTCATCGTCGCTGGGGGTTGGATTACAATTCGATTAATACCTTTACGTTTTAGAACAATATTGAATGGGCTAACTCGAAAGTACATCCTAAACGAGATGCAAATATTAATCGAGATGTTGGATCCCGGTATTTACGAGTACGACATTCATCTAAATCTGACGTTGTTACAAGACGTTTTCAACGCTAACAATTACACGAGCTTCAAAGTTATGGATTTGGTGGGTTAACGCATTTTCTTTTTCCAACCAACAGCGGACGGAGTGTGCTATACAACCTTGCACAATTTGTCCATAGGTGAAGCCGGACTGTTCAACGCTCATACGGAATTGCAGGTGGAGGGGCAACGCCACGTCGTGCGATCAGCTGTTCGAGGAGACTTACACGCGCGACGGCAGCTGCTGCAGTTTCAATTACTTCTTTCCGGGCAGCAAAATCAATCGGCAAGGGTATAATGAAAATATCATTCGTTCAAAATCGCTTCGAATATCATTTAAAATACCTATATCACTCCAATCGAAACTCGACAGTCAGCCCGAGCGAATAAACTCTTGCGGTTACCAAACTGGACTGACCTTTCACGTCTATCCCGAGCCGGAGGATTACTTTGCGACCTTGTACTCCTCGTACGGTGTCAAGGTCATTCCTGGCAAACATTTTTAAAAGCACAAAACAAAGATAGAGCAGCTCGAATGCGTATATTATTAAAATTTTAGGTGATAACGCACTACACTTACGACTTCCCCGTACGCAGCTCCGAGTTCAAACTCGTCGGCCTGGGCATATTGAGCTTCTCGAGCGTCACACCCCAAGAGTTCTACTCGACGCCGAAGGTGAATCGCTTATCGATGGCTACTCGGCAGTGTACTTACGATAACGAGGGCGTACTGCCGTTACCATTGGGCACTAGTCGCTATTCCTACGTCAATTGCTTGAACGACTGTCGCGTTAGAGTGATGATTGACGTCTGCGGCTGCGTTCCTTATTACCTGCCCCAAACAAGTAAGTCTATATTTTAACAATTGCTGCGGCGAAAGGATTGAGTGACAGTTGGCGGCTCGTTTACAGGCAACAAGATTTGCGAGCTCAAGGATATGACGTGTTTAAAGAAGATAAGACGTAAGTCCTATAACGAGACGTCGCGACGAATTTGTTGAAATTTTTTTTTTTCGGATATATACGACAATTCGTGGCCGGGTTTTGAAATAGAGAGCGCCAAAATACCAGACGTGAGTATCAACGTTTTCGAAAGGCCTTGTGGATGCCTGCCCGATTGTACTGTGCTCTCTTATCCCATGAGCAGTACTCACAGCGTCTTGGACAAGGATTTCGTTGGCCATATCAATTCCACGTGAGAGGAAATACCGCGATGCGAAATTAAATGTTTCCTTTTTGCTTTACGGAATACGCATTTCAGGTCCTTCACTGAATTTGGAAATTATAGTATTATCAATGTCTTTTATTCTCATCTCTTGAATTTGCGCTATCGTCAGGATTTGAGATATAACTGGGTCAACAGTTTTGGTAGGCGAATTGTCCATGTGGAACTGAAATATTTTTATCTCGATTTACAATTTAAATATACGTATTGCAGCGTCGTTCGGGGGTTTACTCGGACTTTTTGCCGGATTCAGCATCGTCAGCGGCTTTGAAGTTGTGTATTTTTTCGTCATACGTCTAATAGCCGATAAATACATCGTGAACAGAGAAAGGCGAAGTGTAATAGAAATATGATGTTGTATTTGAAATAATAAAATCACTCGGAATTGGTTGAACACTTGACAAAACGTTATAGTTTGTAATAAAACAAATTGTGTAATTTAAAATTTTTGAATGAATTTTAAATGAAAAAAAAACGCTGTGTCGAGTCTCTTATATTGTGAAAAAAATATTTGACATTTCACAACCAACCAACCAAGCATGAATAAAGCATTAAAAAATAAAAAATATTATTTACAAAATATTATTGTAATTTTTTTCAATTAATAAATATACTCCTGCAAAAAAATTTTTTCTTATCATTTGTAAAGACTTCCTGAATGAAATGAATGATTAAGATTAATTAGCTGCAAAAAGCTGCATACGTTATGCAGAAAGGAAATTGCCTATTTTACGAATATTCGCAAATTGCTCGACGTAGCGTGATTCAGTTTCGATTGCGATCGAGAGTAATAAGCCGCTCGTTTAAACTTGACACTCGCCCAGAAAGATACAAATGTGGCGCACTGCGATTCGCTGAATATTTCATACTCAATAAACGTCACTTTTTTCAATTGTACATTCGACCTTTTTACGTTTCTCATTGTCGTCGTTTTTCATTTACAAGTTCATGTCGCTGTTTACAAGATTTGCACTTTAACGTTGCAGAAGACTGCGTTTGTCACTATCAGCGCATACATTTTAAACAACTCCACGTGTACCGTAGGTAATACGTCGGGAGGTAATTATAAAAAGAGGAAATCGAAAGTAATCGATAAATTTAGCGATTTAATATTCAACGGCTTGTTTTCGCGGTTTTGTCCAGTCGCAAACGCGGTCAAATTTTGACTCGATTATCCTCGGATTAGCTAACAAAGTAAGGGAAAACATGAGAACGGTAAACATACCCATTCTTCCGGAGAAGCGAAACGGCTGGACGAATATTTTCAAGCAGCAGGCGGTGAACTTTTGCCTCGCCACGGGCTTTCATGGCTACAAATACATCGTCCAGACGAACTGCAGCAGGAGCGAGAGGTAAGCCCCATTGAAAACTGTGAATACAATCATCCTCAATGAGTTATACCTCCTTGAAGATACATCTGGGCAGTGGTGGTAGCGTCATCGCTCTGCTGTTCGTTTGTCTTCATGCGCATGGCCTGGGAGTACAACTCTAGCCACTCGACCCTCACCGTTATCGAATCGACGCATCACGGTATTTGGAACTATCCCTTTCCCGCCGTCACGGTCTGCAACAACAATCAGGTCTCGCTGCAAAGAGCACGCGAGTTCGTTCGCAATCTGTGAGTCATCCAAGATAAGCGCAATAGAGAAAATCCGGCGGATATTGTACAAACGTGGACATTTCAGGACGGTAACGGGTGGTCTGCCGCGCAGTTACATAGTCGAAGAAATGAGACTACTGGTCGAGATGCTCGATCCCGGGGTGTTCGATTACGACGTCCACAGGAATCTCTCGGTGCTCCAGGACGTGTTCGACGCCAACAATTACTCGACGTCCGATATCATGAAATCGGTAATGGACTTATCTGGTCGAGGCGCGGATAAGCATGTTGTAAGAGTCTAAAGAGAGATTAAACACTGTCGAAGGTGAGGCAGGACTGCTCGAGCTTGCTGAAGAACTGCAAGTGGAAGGGCAACTCGACCCCCTGTCACGAGCTCTTCGAGGAGATTTACTCGCGCGACGGTATCTGTTGCAGCTTCAACTACATCAGCTCGGAGAGCAGGAGCCGCGGCCAAACGTTGGTACAACTAATCTTTCCCTAAAACCAAAGAAAAGAACCAATTTTTAAAATCAATCAAAATCGTTTAACGTTGCTTGGCCACGTAGCCGCGTAAATCGTTAATTTGCGTAAACTTATGCTTGTCTGTTTGGCGACGAACCGCGCGAGCAGGAAGCCGAAACGATTGACAGCCTGCGGCTATCAGACCGGCCTCTCCTTCCTCGCCGATCCCGAGCCGGACGACTACTTCTCCAGCCTGTACGGCTCCTACGGGATGAAGGTGCGCGATTCTCCGTGTAGCCCGCGAGGCGTAGATAAAAACTACTGGCTGTGGTCGCAGGTGATGCTGCACTACCCCTACAACTATCCGGACCGCAGCGCTGAATTCCAGCTGGTCGGCTTGGGCGTGCAGAACTTCCTCGGGATCTCGCCGGAGGAGACCTACTCGACGGCCGGCGTCCTCGAGCTGCCCATGCTGCAGCGCGACTGCATCGTCAGCGGCGAGGAGCTGCCGGCTGGCCTGCGCTACCAGAAGCGCAACTTCACCTGGCTCAACTACAGCTACGTCAACTGCTTGAACGAGTGCCGGGCGAGCGCGACAATCAGCCGCTGCGGCTGCGTCCCCTATTACCTGCCGCAGAACGGTTAGCCTCTCGCCTACTCGTAGATTCATTTTTTTCTTATGGGTAGTATCGAATGCGTTGATACCTGACCGATGATCCTTCATAGGCTCGAGGGTCTGCAACCTCAGGGATGTCGGCTGCCTCTCGCAGAATCGGGGTAAGCTCTTTCTCTCTCGTTGTCCTATAGGAGTCGCTCTCAGGTTGACGGTAAGGTTGCTTGCAGCTGCCTACGACACCTCCTGGCCGGGGCTTCCCGTGAAGAGCGCCGATCTCGCCGATTTCAAGATCGACATCAACAAGCGGCCTTGCGGATGCCTGCCAGACTGCCGGGTCTATCGTTATCCGGTCGACAGTACCCAGGGCACCCTGAGCAAGGAGAGCTTTTACAATCTCAAGACGTTCGCGTGAGTATTGGTAAAGCTGGCACTCGTTGGCATTCCAAGCTTGCTGTTCTATTCGTCGTTGCAGCGATCTGGAAGACAATAAAAACGGCAGCTTGGTCAATATATTCTTCACCGATCTCGTCTCCATACAGTATCGCAGGGACATATATTTCAATTGGAGGAATTTGTTTGGTAAATAATTCTCAATGCCATCTGTAAATCATGGGAGTTTCTTTACCTGCTGTGTATTGCAGCGTCGTTTGGCGGTCTACTCGGCCTCTTCGTTGGCTTCAGCCTCATGAACGCTTTCGAGCTCTTTTATTTCTTCGTCGTTCGCGTTATCGCCGACACGTGCATCGGCAAAAGGAGCAAGTCCAACGTAGTCAGCGATTGATACGACAGCAATCGGCTTTATGTGTACATTTGTATATAAACAGTGTGATTACAGAGTAATAAAACTTTATTTTCGTAGTTAACGTTTTCAACAAATGTTCATTGTACGTTTTGGGAATGTTAATACTAATGTATGTAATTAACGTGATGGAACATTGTTCATGAATGAAAATATACAACTAGAATCAAGGTGGTTAATCGTATGACTAATTGTATAAGTTCTGATTGGATTTTAATTTTAGAGATGACAGCTTATCATGGATAATATTTAGAAATCAATGTCTGTCGTAAATCATGCATTAAAACTTTTTTTTATTCGTCATAAAAGTAAAAATAAATGAAGTCTTGTTTATAAAAATAAGTCAAAGTTATTATGATGATAAGGTAAGACTTTAAACAAAAGTAAAGAAAGTATTTGTTAAACTTTAATTTCATTATATTTTTATTTACTGGCATAGGACGTTTATACAAAAGATTAATACAAAGTATAAGAAACAGCACTTAGTAACAGTATTACACAGTAATATATATATAATATTTCAATACTGCAATTAAAAATTATTGTTTACTGACAATAAAGTAAAATAATATTTCTCATAGACAAATTTAACAAAAACTGGACAAAGTAAACAGTACAATTTTCATTATTAAATTAAACATAAATACATTTTATTTTCAAATGTTAAAATGAAATAATTCTATATTTAAAAAAAAAAAAAAAAAAATCAAGTCGACTGCAGGTAATAAATTTAACTAATTTTTAATGAATTTATATTTAACTCTGGACCCTTAATATCCCAAACAACAAGAAGGCCATCAAGACTGCTTGTACTAAATCTTGTTTTAGACAGCTTTCTGATACAAGTAATGGTATTTTGATGTATACTATCAAGCGCACTATCATTGATTTCTGTTCTCGCTTGCCTATCCAAAGACTGAAACTTTCTCATGGCTGTTAGACCAGCAGCTTCTTTCTTTTGAGTATTATCCAGCTTAACAGCAAAACTCAGTTTTCCAGATTCATCCATTTTATACACCATTGGCATGCAGTCATGACCCGCTGCAATAATATAATTATTATCCAACCAAATGCACTGAAGGAATGGCAAGTGCTCGGTCATCAGTCTAGTGACAGCATTTCCTTTTAAAGAATCTGCAATGCATATTGACGAATTATGCCCTACCCAACAAATTTTAGTGCCACACGGACTGAAGGCAACGTCGTGCACCCAGCCACCACCATTAAGAGAATTTGAAAATTCAGCTAATAATGTTCCTAGCGACGAGCTTTTTCCCCAAGAGCTCTCAGAGTTTTCTTTATCCACATCCCCCACATAAGCACAGAAAACACGAGTCTTATAATCCGTAGAAGCAGCCGCCAAGATCTTATTATTAGGATGCCAGTCTATGGAGGTAACGGTTGATCGGAAGGACTTTTTGATGTGCTTGGACACCCACCAGTCGTTTTGAGAGGCGAAATAACATACGGAAATAACTCGATCACCAGTACCAACGGCCAGTTTATCCTCCTTCGGCGACCATTTGACGCAAGTAGCGGCCCTGTTTGTCCTGAGCAAGACCCAAGAAGGCGTCCACTTGCCCTCCTCGTTCTTCTTCCAGACGTAGGCGTTGCGATCGGCGGCGCAGGTAACGATGCGATTAGTCTTGGGGGCCCAGTCGATGCCCATTATGCGTTGATCGTGCTCCTGGAGCACCTCCGTCAGCTTCCATCCCGAGGCCTCCTGCCTGAATACGTGCACCTCGTTGTTGTTCGGGCAGACCGCGATTTCCGTGTGCCTCTCGCTCCAGCCGTGGCAGGCGAGGGCGTCAAGGCCCAAATTGTAAACGTCCGTCATCCTGCTCAGCAGTAACAGCAGTAGCAGCTCTGGGCCCGGCTTATACACACTCTCTCTCTCTTCTTTCCAAGCGATGAGTGTCGGGCGATCGACTCTCGTTCGAGCAGCAACGACGAGGATAACGATAAACTCCCTCAGCACTCGGACTCAATGTTATTACTCTTGCTGCTGAAACGGCTCTTATCGCTCGGAGTCGAGTAAATTTTCAGCGAGTAGTATCGCATGACGCACCGACGGCCCGCGAGGTTATGCACCGCCTCTCTCTATTTCTCTCTCTCTCTCTACGCGACGTGTGTTATACTCCTACGAGGAGCGCGCGCTTATCATGATTCACGCAGGAGCTCTTCTGCCCCTCTGCCCGCTGCGCCCCGGCCTCGCTCCTCCACGTTTGGCCGGCCTGGATTATCGCGAGTGTCGAACTGCCAAGGCTCTCTCCCGCACCGCACCGGGGGCTATATGAGTCTGCTGCAGCACTGCTCTCTCTTTTCTTTCTCTCTCTCGCACTCGCACTGTTCGCCCTCCTCGAGAGCCGATGGTGCTCCGGATGATGGGGCCCACACGCGGGAGCAAGACCGACAGCTCCCCTCTCCCAAACAAACTGCCCGTCTTTGGCTGCGTGTGCGTGCGTACTGTGCATCGGAGCGAGAGAGACGGGCGACGCGAGAGCGGGGGAGGCGATTCGCGCACTTGTCATTTTCAATGAACCTCGAAATTTGCGACAATGAATTTCGTTAGGGGATGAATGTTTCATGTAGATTCGGCTTTCCAACTCTCCGAACGCCCGATAAAAATGATTTCGCTGAGACTTTTATTTTTCCGGCTTCTCGTTTAAATTATCCAAGTTGCTCCGAACAGTCGCTGATTTGATCTCGTTGGTGGGCCCCCCATGCGCACGCAGACGACAGCGCCTCCTCTCACGCGCCACGGTCGCCCTCTTTCTTCCAGAATTGACGTGGTTGCGTTGAGGTAGGCTTATTGAGAAAATTCATTTTTATTCCGAATTTATCCGAGAAATCCGGTAATGTGGCCGTAATTTGTTGTTGTCCAACGTTCGAGCGAGTGTTGATTCATGTTTTTACGATCTGCGTTTATTTACCAGTGAAAGTGATACTAATTGTTCGTTCCTCTTTTTGGTTGCAGGTTCGACTCGTCGTAACCTTTGATACGTCTTCACCATGGTATGTATTTAATTGTTGTTATTAATTATTTTTTAGTTCACTTATTTTGATAGATTTATGTAGAGTGTAATCTGTAGAATGGATTGGAAGGCATTTGTTTACTTGGATTTAGAACAAGTGTTTATCGGATAATATAACCTTAAAATGCGTTGAATGTCCAATTGTTGATAATTTGTGTAAATAAAGTCATTTTATTTAGAATTAGTGTCAACTGTTAATTGAGTATTCGATGGTGTTCATGACTGATTTGTTTATTTTCTTTTTCAGCCACGAGAAATCAAAGAAATTAAGGACTTCCTCCTGAAGGCTCGCAGGAAAGATGCCAAGTGTGAGTAACATGTGTACTACTTACATTATAGAAACAAATTACACTTTTTGAAAAGTAGCTACAAATGCCTAAATTTAGTGGGTCGACGGATAAAAGTTATAACAGTAACATTTTAATTTGTTTTATAGCTGTCAAAATAAAGAAGAATGCTGAGAACACTAAATTCAAAGTACGTTGCTCCAGGTTCTTGTACACTCTTGTCATTACTGACAAAGAAAAGGCAGAGAAGCTAAAACAGTCTCTCCCACCAGGTAACTTATAATTTATTTTTTATATTTACAAATTTTGAAACTGGTCACACAACTTGTAAAATTGTTTCAGGTATCCAAGTTAAGGAAGTTAAAAGGAATGAACGTAACAGCAAGTAAATAAATAAAATATCTTTGTTACAAAGTATTTGTACATTATTTATTTTTTTACCTACTTGATAATGCATTACTTTTAATATTACATATTATATGTAATAACTGCACTGTCAAAAACTTCATTTTATTTATTGAAATAAATTCAGTTCATTTGGTAAAATAATAATTTTAAATATCTTTTGTCACCAAATTCTTTACATAACTAAAAATTGTTAACAAATACAACTGGAAATTAAACTAAAATTATTTCTATATACAATTCACAAGTTTTAAATGCTAAATTTGATTACCAATGTTTTTTTATTGAAAAGTGTTTAAGGTTATTAAAATAGAAAATACGGATAATTATTTAGAAATTTTATTTTTTTGTTACAAAGATCGAGAAGTTAAATGGATATTCACATGATTGAACATATAAAATAATTGTAGCTGACAGTACAATAAAAAGGTCAATTGATTTTTGAAAAACATTTTTCATTAATAAATACAAATGACTTATCAAACTTAATTTAAATAATATACATAAACGGTATTTCACAAATAGTGTACATGCGCTATTTGAGGAAAACACAATAAAAACTTATAAGTAATCAGTGCCTAGTTTCACAAAACGCTTGTAACTTAAAAGCCAAAATGTAAGCACTCGTGGAATTAAAAAAAGGAAATACGTTTATAAATAAAGTAATTATATGAAATGACAGACTCTTCATCTTAAACTAAAAAAGGGCTTAAACGTATTTACAGTTCACAGGTTTGCAGTTATCGAGAAGCTTAATTTTTATATGTATGTACATTACATGCAATCGCGGTCACGCCGGGAACAAAGATAATAATAATGTCGGGTTGCAGTCGCAGACATAAATGCCACTGAACACGTTTGCAAAAATTCATTTGAATATTTGTACCTGTTAAAATAATGTACAGGATTCGATACGTCACGCGTGCAATTACTTGGAGTGTGGGCTTATTAACCACTTATCGATTTACGTGACTGCATCGTTAAATCGAGATTAAAATAAAATTTAAGTAGAGATCTTTGAGAAGAAAATTGTGCACCGCTTTGCACCTTCTATGCAGTTTATTGTGCTTTAAAATCGTTTCGTTTAACTTTACCGCTAAATCTTTATCATTTTCTGTTTCTTCGTTTGCAATAACTGTACAGTGATTAGAATCGTTAATTCTATAGTTACAAGTATTTATTGATTAGATCGATGCCAACGGATCGAACGTCACAAGTAATTACATACATCGAAGACGTAAAACACTTAAGGCCTTTTTTTCATTAAACAAGGAAAAAAAAGAAACAATGAATCTAGCGTCGAACAAGCATTCGTAAAAAAAAGTTGTACCGCATTATTTTAATGCACAAATTCTCAGCGCAACGCTACAGCAAGTCGGATAAGTTTATTCAACTTTTTACATTGGATCCTCCCAAATATTCAGTATCCGGGAGTTCGGAGCATACAACTAGAATTACAATAAAGACTTGAGCTTGCAGATCGGCACTATACCTCACTCTCACAACTAATACGTATAACCTACATATTATGCAAAATCAAACACACTTGTTAAGCACGTAAACCTCTCAGATTCGACTTGTAAAACAGCTTACAAATTGAAACGGTATATCGAAGCAAAAAATTCACCTTTCGCGTCGTCTTACATAAATCGCGAGCACATAATACCGATCTCCGAAGCTCGGCGCTCGAAGCGCACAAGCGTGCCTATGTACAAACTTGGCCCAGTAATTATCTGAGTGACAAATCAACATATGGCCGTCGCTAATATTGAACGGACAACAGGGCGAGAAAAGGGGGCGAGGGAGGAGGAGGGAAGGATTAAGGAAATCGGTAGTCGCGCTTCACGCGCAGTCTTATATCACAGAAACGGTACCCTCCGCGCCGTCCGCAGTCTTTTTGACATCGGCGCAATCATCCGTTGCCGGCGTCGTTGTCGTCGTCGTCGTAGTCGCTGAAGTCGTTGTACTCGTGCTGCTAACCGTCAGCTCGGCCGGGACTAGAGGTACACTGTTGCCGGTACCGAGGGCCGGCTTCGGCACGACCAGGGAGTCCTGGCCGATCGGCGCGGCTGCCTCCACGAGATTCTCCACCGAGGCCGCAGCCTGGGTTTCCCTCGTCTCCACAGCTGTTCCACTGCGACCTGCAATCGCAATCCCTAATAATCAGTACATCGTCGTCCCCACATATGATAACTTATAATCTCACGGCTACTCACCGGTATCGTGCTGCTGGAAGCTGCGCCTTAAATTAAGCTGAGTGCGCGTGGTGCCACGGCGCATGCTGCTACGCAGGAGATTCGCCACCTCGGCAGCGGTGAGGTTCGAGGACGAGCCGCCAGTTTGTGTCTGAGGCCGGCGGCTTTGATGCCGATCGACCGTGTAGTGACCTCGGTTCATCGCTAGCCTAGCCTCCTCGCGGCTCAGGCTGCTCAGCCGGTCGAGGGTGCTCGGCCGCACCGGCCGGATGGTCTCCGCGGAGTCGGGCCTGCTCTCGCCGAGTTGCAGGCCGATATCGCGCGACGACTGCTGGTTCATCTCGACGAGGACGGCCGCGTAGTCGGGCGGCGGCGGCTGGGGCTGGGGCTGCTGGAGAGCCGGACGCTGCCTCGGGCCGCTGCCCCCCTCGCCGAGGACGTTGGCGATGCGGCGCACGCTGCGCCGAAAGCTCTGACGCAGCATCTTGGCTATTCGCGCTCCCGTGGCGGTCGTGTAGCTCGGCGGTGGAGTGTACTTGGGCGGGGGATCCTCGAACGGCAGCTCCGTCGTGCTCGAGACTAGGCCGTTGCCGTGCATGCCTGGACCACCGGCTGTACCTCCCAGTTGCGTCTGGATGCCGTGTTGAGGATCGTCTGGGTCTAGCGGGGGTCGGTACAGCAGCTGGATACGCTAAGGGAAGAACAAATACATTGAATAAAGAGCTTGACGAGTGCGAATAGAAGGGTCATTGTGTTTGGAGAGCTTTGATGCAGTGCAGTTGCTCAGACGTTCATTGAACATTCGGCGCATGACTATTGTTTACGCATGCGAATTTTAAACGACATTGTCATTATAAATAAAAATAAACAAATTAAAAATGATTCTTATCGTGTTAATTTCTTAATATTTCTCACAGTCACAAACAGTATGATATTAGATTAAAGTCTTTTACATAAACAATAAGCAGTAAAAATAAAATTATTCAGACAAAATGGCACGTAACATTTATGCAACAGGAAATGAACAAGTGGCAAGTAAGCAGAACGAAAAGTTGTATTCTTTGTTCAAAAAGCACTTACACCGTTGCAATGATTGCAGTGACTTACATTGACCTCCACCAGATCATTCTGACAATTTTTACATAAGAGGAATATTTATATTACAGTTAGTATTGTTAATAGTACACAGTTAATTAAACCAAAAGAGTAACTAAGAAATCAAAAATATACTGACAGTTATTACAACACTGAGCAAATAATATATTTCAATAACGACTTAATTATCGTTAATATCGTGTTAGTCATAGTTACGTCGTTAAAATAAAGAAAAAAAAATCTATAAAAACTCTAAGACACTCGAACCACGATACCTTGGACAATAATTAAAAAAAGTTAATAAAAGACTTCAAACGCTTAACGATACTTACATCGAATATATCCGGTGGGCCAGTGTTCAAGTACCGACACGTTTGTATGAGCGCGACAATCGGTATAATGAGAATCGGTAGGAGCTGTATCGAAGCGCCAAGCTGCCGTGCCCAAATGGCCCAATAATCCTTGGTGGTCCGTCGATAAGTGAACAGATCCCGATAGCCGGTGCCCTTAAATATAGTTATGCTAATTACCTGAAAATCATGAAAAACAAAATTATTAGTTATTGCGCCAAAAGTCGAGCAAAATACGAAAAATAAGGGGAATAAAAAGGCGTACCATAATCGTAATGGGCAAGATGACGTTCCAAGTGAAGGATAACAGGGGTGCGGCCCAGTAGCGCAGACACCTGCCGGTCGGTGGGAAGAGTTCGGTGACTACGGCATCGCCGGTATGCGGCCTGCCTCGGACGGCGAAAACCGCGCCCATTTGCACGAGATACAGTACCATTATCCACCAGGCACCGCCCACTGTATAGTCCAGGTAGTACACCACGTAAATGCCCAGCTGTAATTTTACGGTGTTTTTTTTTCTTCTATTTCTTTTTTTCTTTTAAAGAATCGATAAAAGAACTTGGCGGTTTTGCGCTCGATTAGTATTTTGGTTCGGTTATGTAGGATACGCTTGGATGGTCGTGGATTTTTTTTTTAGGACACAGCTTGAGTTTTGATTGAGACTAGGAAAGATAAAAAAGAATGATTCTTTGGATGAAAGCTCATTTTTACAATGTATGCGAGTTGTTAATTTTGGGCGCATGTTGATCGAGTTTATTGGAGCGCGTTAAAGTGATGACAGGTATCGTGAGGAATGTTATGTAGCGGGCTCGATTCTTTTTGATTTCGACAGAGTTTGAGTCAACCGTAGAAAGTGTCGCGAGATAAGCGAGATAAGACTTCTGCTCTAAAGACCTCACTTTATAAATACCAGTTACAGTAAGTTCGAAGAAATAAATCGAGTATTATTAACACCAATTCATTGAACACTTTTAGTCACTTATTGCGACGCTTATTAGTCGACTGGTCTATTAAAAGCGTCAAGAGTCGAGTCTAAGCAACGCACAATTGTTCATCTGTTAAACAAACATCACGGTCACGACGCCACCTTGCATATACCAGTCGCTAATCGATCTTGTTCTCATACCGCGTGCGCCGTTTACACCAGCGACACAGTCGACCCTGTAAACTTTTGATCTCGCACTCGTATCTCTAGAAAAGCCACGTCGCCGAGTGTATATCCAGGATGTCGATCAAGCGTATCGTGGGGTATGAACATGTAGAGGTCAGAATTGCGCTCGGCCTCCTCGGTCGATCTCCCTCTCTTCACCGCCTTTACGTATTTCACGAGATCGTTCGTCGGATCGTGCTGGTCCTTCAGCACAACGTCGGCTTTGAGGACGCAGGGCCAGTCGAGCAGGGGATCCCAGGGCCCGTCGAGTATGCGCAAGCAGCCGATGACGTGTCGATTGCGCCACTTGCCCAGCCCGTTGAGATGGAGCTCCAGCCTGAGACTGTAGCCGTAGGCTCGGTCGTGGAAGCTGGGACTGGCGAGTACGCCATCGTTGTTTCTAGCGTCCTGGAGCTTCTCCGCGAAGTGGTCGATGCGCCAGACGAGCCGGCCTACCGCGGGAGCCGTCGGCGCCGCAGCCAATGCGCAATCGCAAGGGCGCGAGGGACTAGCGCTGAGCCTGCCGAGCGTGTCCCTCACGAGCTCCTCGATGTAGCGGACGTTCTCCTTCATCTGGAACTTGAGCTCCTTG
Source organism: Anagyrus pseudococci (assembly GCA_030522585.1). NCBI lineage: Eukaryota > Metazoa > Arthropoda > Insecta > Hymenoptera > Encyrtidae > Anagyrus > Anagyrus pseudococci. The sequence continues at coordinate 17,489 of JAPYYQ010002268.1, read as the reverse complement.
GACCTGCTCGCCTGCTGGCCCAGAGCTTCCGAGTAGCGTTGGAGCTTCGCCTCGAGGGCCTCGAGCCGATCGAAGAGGCCGTTGTACCTGTCGACGAGCTGCCGGGAGAGCTTGCAGCGCATCTCGAGCTCGAGCTTCATGTCGTGGAGCCGCTGGGCCTGCTCGTGCCAGAGCCTCCTGAGACTGGCCGCCTCGGCGGCGAGCGAGGCTCGCAGCTCCTCCAGCACCGCGTAGCACCTCTCGCGCTCCTCGGCTGCGCGCTGGCCCTCCTCGCCCGCCTCGAAGCGCAGCTCGTCGAGCCTGACCTCGAGCCGCTGCAGGCCCTCGCTCGTCCTTCTGCGCTGCTCGCTGTTGGCCATCTCCAACTGGCTGAGTCGCGCGGCTAAGCTGCTGCCGGTGGCCCGGCTGGCCCGCAGCTCCTCCAGAATGTCCCGGCGCAGGGCCTCGTTGGTCAGCTGGAGGCTCGAGGCGAGGGTGTCGCGCAGCTCGCGGATCTCGCGCTCGCCGTCGTGCACGGCGGCCCGCAGGAGCGACAGGATCGACACGACCTTGTTCTTCCAGGCAGACTCGCGCAGCGAGCGCACCCGCGACTCCAGGGACTCCCGGTTGCTCGGCGACTGCGAGCACTGGGCTCGGTGAGACGGGAGCTCGGCGCGGGCTACGTAGGCGCCGCAGCACTCGGGGCACTCCTCCAACACGGCGCTGCACTGGGCCACGTGCTTGGTCAGCCGGCTCGGCTCGAGGGACTCGCCGCAGAAGTAGCAGCAGGACGGCTCGGACGTTAGCTCCTGGTGATCCTCGTTAACTGCAGACTGGCCGGCTTTCGGATCCTCGTAGTAATTCATGATCACAGGGCGAATTTAACGCGCATGCACACGATCGCGTCCGGAGAATTACACAACTTGTTCATCAGCCAACTGCTTTCTTTAACGTCGCTATTGATGTGTCACTATATAATCCACAAAATGAACTACCGATCCAGTGGGAAAAGTCACAATAAATCAAAGGAAAATCAAGCAATTCACGTGGCTTTGGGGCAGAGGCAGCGCGAGACGCACTTGTTCGCGCTTACGGCCGGAGTGCGCTGACGAAAGAGCCTCGTTGAGAGCTGAGTCACACGCTCGCGAGCGCACGGCCGATTTTCACCTGACGAGGCAGATAAGGCTCTAATCGGGGCCGACGGCTTTCGCGGGTCCGATAAGGCGATAAGGACACGAGACGGGGCCGATAAGCGGCCGACGTTGCCGGCCTAAACGGTTTTATGATGCAGCGATAGATCGATTCTTTTTCGTAAGATTTGACGAGTTTGGGATTTGGATTGAGAATTGGTTTTGAGATTATAAAATAATTGAGTTTACTTGGATTGAGATGCTTTGGAGTGTTAATAATAGCGTGAGCATAGGAGTTTATGGGATCGGATTTTACGAGGCGAACTTGAGCGGGATTATTCCTTCTTTTTTCTTTTAAATAAAACAAACAATCACCTCGGTCGCCATTGGCAGGCCCAAGACGTAAGCGCAGGCGCAGCTAAAAAAGGTAATGGTCGTCTCCCAGAGCTTCATCATCTTCGTGTTTATGGCCATTATTCCAGTTATGACGCAATGCCAGATTGCCAACTGTAAATTTCAAAGCATCAAAAGTTATCGTCTCGAAGGCTTCCGACACTTTTTCAGCGGTTCTTTCTTCATACAGCGCGAAAGTACAAAAGTTCGGTTAATCGGTTAACTTTAACAATGCCACAAATCCCGCGTACCTGTTGCGCAATGCCGAAGAGTATGCAGATGAAGTAGAAGAGTACGGCGAAGAAGGGCGAGACGAGCTCGGGCCCGAGGACGGCGAACGTCGCTGGCACGAGCTCGGTGGCGAGCCTCAGGGCCTGGTAGCCGGACTCGTGGATGAGATCGCTGCCGGGCTGGGTGACACGCTGGCCGACGAGAAACGAGGCGTGCGCCATGAAACGCTCGGGCGTGCTGCTGTAGGCCGCTGGGGCTGGCTGGCTCGTCGGCCGCAGAAACGCGTAGCCTGGTATTCGCTCTGTGGATTTGAAATGGTTCGCTTGTTAATGGAATTTCGTTGTTATTGCAGGGAGGGGGAGGGGGACTTGATGCCAACGGGGAAGAATACATTTCCGATGTACTTGTATTTTTTAAATTTTGGCCGAAGAGGTCGTTTCGATCGGGCGATTGAAAATCTTGATTGGCCATACTCAAAGTCGACGACGCCCACCGGATTTCCTATTAGCCATCTGTTGGTGGGACTATTATTATTTCGGACCGCGTACACACGACGCCAGAATAAACTAGCAATTTATTATTTTTTTTTCTTTTCGGAGAGTACATCGAACACGCGTGTATTACTGGTGTGCATAAATTTTCATTTTCTTCGGCTCAAACGCACGCGCTTATAATGTGTATGCTCTAAAAACTGGCTTTCGAACCATCCGAATATTATAATTCGCGGCACGTTTGAAAGATCAATTAATTCGCCCGATCGAATTTAAATTCGACATCAATCCCTCGGAATTCGTAATTTAATTCATCTTTTTGTTTTTTTACCACGGCAGAGGGGGGGAGGGAATCATATCAGAATTTATTTTTCGTAAGACGGGTTAGGCGGAGAGAGGCGCTTGCATAACGTCAGGGTCAATTAAAAAAAGAAATAAAAGGGGAATCAGGGAGTTACTTACCAAACGAGCTCGTCACGTAAACGTAGCCGTGATTCTTGAGAATTTGCACACAGGTATTAGCGAGAAAGGCGGCCAGCAGAAGTACCATGTAAGTACAGACGATCACGAGGCTCGTGTCCCTCTGCAGCAGGTGCTTGTGCTTGTTATGCGCGGCTATCTGCAAACGACGAATTATTCTCATATTTTTTTTTTCTCTTATTTCCCCTCTCGACAAGGCACACACACACTCGCGTCCTTGCGATTATCTCCCGTACGGCTTGAACGCTCGTTTTTCATTCTCCGTTGCGCAATTTTTCCGTCTTTCTTTTTTCTCTCTCCCTCTCTTTCTTCAGCGTAATATTTTATTCCCGCAGCAGCGAACGCAAAAATGAATGCGAAGAAAAAAAAAGACAAACGCAGAGCCGAGAGAGAGAGAGAGAGAGAGAGAGAGAGAGAGAGAGCGACAAAAAGACTCTCGTAAACAGCTAAAAATACGACGGATTTCCATTCGGCCGCGCGTCACGCACCTGCATAGCAGCGGCACCGAGGAGGCCCCAAGTGAGAAAGACCTCGGACGACGCGGCGGCCCAGGATCTTCCGTTGAGAAAGAACTCGTTCCAGGCCGTCGCGGGGAACAGCTGATTGATGGAGCCGGTCGACGCGAATCCCAGGAGATTGCCGCAGAGCAGCACCATACTGGCTATGGGCAGCACCGTGAACACGTACACGACCTTGCCATAGGAGCGCAGACCTTTTGGAAGAGGCGATAATTAGAGTCGAGCAAGCTTACGCTACGCTGATAGATCAGCAACGAACCTTTGCTGAGCGAGACAAAAACGACCATCCAGACGACGGCGAGGTTGAAGGCCACCTGGAACTTGAGCGTGACCACGCCGGGATCGGGCTCGTTGAGATGATGCCGCTGGAGAACGACACCGCTGAAATAGTCCGGCACGGTTTCCTGGAGCTTGTAGCCTGGCGTGGAGCCGGAGCTCGAGCTGTGGTTGTGCCCCGAGCCCGCATGACCCGGGCCGGCCGTCGAGGTCGGCCTCGACTCTTCCCGGTAGAGGGGAAACGGCTCGGACCAGCGGTAGCGGTCGAACTTGGTGATGAAGGAGTCGCGGAAGTAGACGAGCATCCACGAGACCCCGACTATGCTGTAGATGCCGATGAAGGCTTGGGCGACGAGGAGGGCGACGCCGACGCCTTGGAACAGCGGCGATATCTTCCACATGTCGACGACCCCGGCCGAGAGCCTCTGGCCAAGGCAGACCTGCAGCGTCAGCAGGGGGATGCCGATTATCAGCGACAGGATGAGGAACTGCGTGATGAAGTTCGCTGGAAATTTAAAGAGCCAGAGGTTAGCGTTGAGAGTAAGGCGATGGCTTTGATTTTATTTCATTGGTTTCTCGACATTACCTCCGAACTGTATGCTGAGTATGGCGAATCGGCTGATGTTGAAGAGGCCGAGGGTGCAGCCGAGGCAGGCGAAAGCCGAGCTGAACGAGTGCGGCCACTTGCCCACCGAATTCTCGTCCTCGTCCTCGTCGTCCTCGCCCCGCTCGTCATCTCGGTCCACCTCCCTTTGCCCGCACAATCTGTAAACGACGATGAAAAAAGTGCTTTCGTTAGACACGAATCGTAGGCGTATATGGTAGCGACTTATTGTATTTATCAATCTCTCGTTTATCGTCGAATCGTCGTTGTTACGAGGTTAATTACAAGAAGATCGTTGTCTCAAATGTTTTTGATAAAATATTCCAGCCGGTTTGATCGCCACTTTAATAAAAAAAAAAAAAAAACAAAAAGCGTAATCGGGCTTTCGTCAAAAGTCTCGAGAACGAAAAGCAACAGAGCCGTGCGGAATGACGGAAAATAGCCGTGTCGATTAAAGCGTCGTCATTACAGCTTCGCCTCGTTAAAAATTCGAAAAACCCAGCGTGCTCGCGCATAAACGCTCGAATAATCGATGTAATCGCTGAGAGAAGAAAAGAAAATAAAGAATTTTCCAACGCGCAGAAGCGGGAAGCCTTAGAGCTTCGACAATGTAAGAAGAAGAAGAAGAAAAAGAGGAAAAACTGGAATTTCCGGGCTCCTCGAGAAAATCATCGAGATGAGAGCGCCTTACGCAAGCCAACTATTGCTCGCCTTCCTCGTATCCCCTCGCCTGCTGCATAACCGCTAACATTTTAACGCGCGATCTAAGTGAATTTTCAAGTTGGCAAAGCGAAGGGCGTATATAAGTTTTCGAGCAAAGTTAAAAAAGTACGATGCTTCTCCTCTCTGGCTGCACTTGGAGAACTTGGAAATTATCAAACGTTATAACCAGGCTACACGAGAGGATCTCGTGGAAGACCGGCAGTAGGACGCACTCGGAATTCTCGGCTCTCTCGGCTCGTTTGTATGCGGGTGGATCTCGCGATGTACGCGTTCCGATAAGGGCTATCCTCGTACAGCGGACGAGGCTCGCTGAATTTTTTACGAGCCCAAGCGCTCGCTCGATTTTTGCGAGCTCGTGCACTTTTTTTTCTTCTTATTTTTTCGGAGTTATTTCTTTTTTTAACGATTATTTCTGATCTTTTGGCTTTTAGGGTCAATTTCTCCGAGGCTGGTTTTATGTTTTGCGGGGCTTAATTGAAAATTTCATTTCCGGGCGTTTCGTTTGTCGGCGCTGAGCGATCGACAGAAATTTTGCTTGACGCTTTGAAGAACGTATTTAATTAGTATTGAAGACGGTATTTACGTTGTATTGCTCCTTACAGTTGATACTATGCCTATAATTAATAATACAACTATAACTAGATTGAAGAAAAAAACGCCAGCAATTTAGAGCGGAGCAACAAAAAGTTATCTAAAAAAGACAGATCTGAAATGCGAGATGGCACGCACGGCGGCGCGGGGCCGTGCAAATCCGTCCGCGGCAAGAGTGCACCTTAACGGTACATCTGGCCCGCGCGGAGGCACAACAACAGAGAGCAGGCGCTCGAGAGCCAACAGAAGAGGAACAAAAAGAATGGAAATAAAGAAACCGGGGGAGGGGGAGGTCAAAGCGAGAGCGCAGCCAAGCGAATTAGCGTGCGCGAGTCGTCGTACGTATACCGCACGCTGAAAATTTCGGCCGCGGCTGCATGAATTATTCAGTCAAGAGCGTCGGCGCAAGACTGAGAGAGAGAAATAGAGACGCTGAAGACGGTGAAATACCAGGCGGAGGGAAAAGGGGGGGAGAGAAGGGGGTGTCCAATCGGATTTCGCGGCAATCCGACGTGGAAATTGCGTTTAATCAGAACTCTCGGGGCAGTGTGGAATGCCGATGAGTTGATGGGTACGCGCGGAAGTCGGTCTTCTCTCTCTCTCTCTCTCGGTATCTATCTGTTGCGCGCGACCCCGTTTAATTCGCCTCTTTTTGCCGCGCTGTTTGCTTCCTTAATTAAGCCCCGAGCTGAAGCCATGCAGAATCGAGGACGCGCGCGGATGCTGCGAATTCGGCACGACGATTTCGGCCCGGCTAATATACTCTCGCAAGGGAATATCAGATTTTTTTTTATTTTCCAGGGAAGGAGTATTCAGTAAGGTAGTTTATTAAAGACTGATCAATTGCGTCGAGAGGGAAAATGATTATTCAAGAGGCTACTAAGCGTTGGCTTGTGTATAGATGTTTTTTTTTTCATTCTCTGTCGAATCAATCCTGCTTAATGAAATGTTAACAAGCATGAGGAAACGGTATTATGCAATAGCTAGGGGCGTGTGTAGGGGGGGAGAGTGGACGGAGTTTGCATAGGTACAAACTATTTAACGATTTTCCCGTGTCGCGGCTACCGCGCACGTGTATATATATATACCGCCAGCAGCAGCACGAGCTTAGAGTTATATTAGCCTTGAACTTGAATAATGTAGTGTCTTATCACTATTCTCGCTCTGTAAATGCAACAGCCGCGCGGCATATAGTGGTCGCCGGCAGGTCGAAGACTTGATTCGATTGAAATGAAAATTTAAGCACGCGGAAATGGCACGACGAAAAGCGTACTGATGCATTTTTTATTTCTATCTTTTTTTTTTATTAGCGCCGATTGACAATAATCAATTCTACGACGCGTTAAACAAGAGACTATGCAGAGCTTAGGAAAAATGTTGTCGGATTACGCGAGTTTCTATGGATATGCATACTACCACATGCTCATTATGCGGAGTATTAATTGGTTAACACCTACGAGCTTGCGTGCGGGAATTAGCATTTTTCATTCGAGCACATCTCTCGTGTGCCTGTACATGTATATATTCATAAAATTCAAATCGTCCGTTTTAAATGTCATAATTCGAATTACCACTGATCCACGACCTGCTGATGATTAACCAATGATTCACGTTATTCACCATTAAGAACCGATTCAAATCTAAAAAGAATTGAACAATATGAAAAAAAAGTGGGTAAGCCACTCGCGACAACCAAATTCTCCATCTACAATAAAGTACAGAGAACTAAAAAAATACGCGGTAACGATTTCCCGCGGCTTCCCGCCTCGCTTTATCGCCTAATCGATAGGACCATAGCACTGGCCACCACCACCACCTCTCTCTCTCTCTCTTTCGCTGGCTATTTCAACCGGGCAATTGCGGGCGGGTCAGTCACGCGATCGCCGCACTCTCTCGCGTCCTTACGCCTCGCGAGAAAACGTCGTGCGCTGCGGGATCGGCCGCTGATTTATCGGTGCGGCTTTGAAGGTCGTCCAAGCGAACTCGGCATTAAGAAGGAGAGAGAGAAAAAAAGAGCCAGGGAAAGCGAGGGTGGCGCAGGGTTGCCTGCCGGACCGTCGATCCTGCGCGTATTGATTTTCCACGATGTGGCGACTATGCTTATAGCCCTCTGCAACTCTTAAGCGAATTATTTCGTTCGCATATATTGGCACGATGTGGCGAAGGCAAGCGACACTAGTTGGGAGCAAGTTCAAGCACCCGGCGAAATCACGGGAGCATACAGCCGACAAGGGACGATAACCCCCGGGCTGTAGTTATAGGTGGTATAAGCGAGACACCGGAAATTAGCGAACGAGAAGGCAGGCGGAAGAGGAGCCGAGGATAGACCTGGCTGTAAGGACTCAAAGGGGGACTAACCACGGGTTTTTAGTCGCGGCAGGTGTAATAGCCGCGCTTAAGCTGCTCTAATTGCGCGGACATCTCGCGCTCGCTGTGACTTCGTATAGCTTTCAGTTCGTTATTGCCAAGACGCTCGATTTTCCTTTCGCAGTTGCGTCGCGGATAAGTTTCGTGTATGTATGCTCGTTTCGATCGCACTCGGCTGCGTTTTTCTTTCGTTGTGCAACGACTTTTAAAAGAATTAAAAAAAAACAGTAAAAAACGAAGAAAATCGCTTGGAAGGTACAGTTCGTTTAATCGTCCGGATAAAGCCTATAGAAATGGCGTTGGCTGCAGTGGGGTATAGCACAGCCCAGAGAGAAAGAGAATCTCAGACGTGATCGTCATCGAGAGGGGGGCGGAGGAGTTCACGAGCGACACCGAGCTTCAAAACGAATGGTTATGCCAAGCTCACGAATTGACCCAACTAAACGAGAAAATAGTTAACGGAGGAGTGGTAAAAGGGGGAGGGGGACTAAGGGATGTAGGCGCGTTCGATCTATCCGCCTTCCGTTATGCAGCGCCGGGGCGATCGGTGTATAGAGGGCGTGGGAACGTGGATGAAGACGGAGGTGAAAGCGCGCGCGGATATTCACGCCCGCTCCAGGCCTGCTCGACTCTTCCTGGCTAAGCTATATATGTGAGTGCACGTTCCTCTAGCCTTCCAAAGGACATGGGCGAACTATCCAGAGGGGAAAATGAAATTTAGCATGTGACGCGTATATGTAAAGTATACTCTTCCGAGGGGGAAATTGGGAAAATGTGTAGGATCATGTTTTGGGGAAGTGCGTACGCTGTCTCTCTGCGGGTCGGGATGATATTTGAATTTACTCGCGGTTATAGGCGAATTGCTGTGTAGCTTCCGATATGCGGGGAGAGCGCGCGAGGGGATTAATAATCGACCCTGGCATATGGAACAATGAGCAATGGACGCGGAAAAGCTGGAGAGCACGAGATGGATTATTGGCTGACTATTAATCGAGGAGTAGGTTAATTAGGATGATTTAGGGACGGGGCCGAAAGTACGAAAACGAACTTGGCATGCTGTTTCGCACAGAAGCACCAGAGTGGTTGTTCGCTTATCCGGCAGTGCTAATTATTTTTATGTTGATAACGAATTGCTTTGTCTACCCGTTTGTGATCGCTATTCGCTATACCAAGATAACTTTGGCTCTTTACGCGCGTACCGCTACGTTGCTTAAGCTTAACGACTCGATCGTTTTTTTTCTTCGTTTTAGCAAGCCGTCGAAGAGCGAAGAGAAGAAGAGAAGAACAAAAAATCATCTAGCCTATGGCGGATGTGTCCGGTGATTAAACCGTGAAGTGTAAATCCTAGAGAAGAGAGGAACAGAGGGAGGGGGGGTTAATGTGACGTAACCTAAGGTATTCCGATCGCGAAATAAAGAAACTCTCTCGAGTTACGTGCGCCGCAGCTGCCACGAGCCGAATTGTCGAGATAGACGAGTTAAACTCGAGGTCAAGCTGCTGCGGAGACCGTAACGAATTTGCCGGCGCGTTGTGCTTCGCACTTCGATAGCGCCTAATCTTTTTCGCTGGAACGAAGAAAGGGGAAATAAAAACAAAACAGACACAGGTTGTTAAGCGGAAAACAAGGAATGCATTCCCATTGAAATAAAACAAATTTTGGCGTTTTTGTTTTTCAATGTTATTTTTCCGAAAAAAAAAAAAGAAACGAGTCGGAGTTTGGCGTTTCTTTGTGGCGAAGCCGATGTTGATGTATATAAATAGCCAAGATAATTAATCGCCGGCTCGAACGTAGAACGTGATCTTTCGTTAATAAAGCCGCACTTTCTCGCTGTATACGCTCCTTAAAATAAACACGTTATTAAAGCAATTAATCGTTGTGTAATACGGTCGTGCACGTGCACTCGCCACCGAAAGATAACGCGTGTATACCATAACCCGAGCGTTATATCTCGACATAGACAAAATGAATATTATTATTATAAATTTAACAAAATTACCTCCAACTTCGTTACGAGGGCGCATATACGAGAAAGTCCGTAACAACCGCAGCGTGAAGTTCCTGCTTCAAAAAATTCGCGTAACACGTGAAATTCAAGCTCGGTATAGAGTGATCGGTTTGTCAAAAAAAAAACTAAGCGACAGGCTTAAATGACAGACGGCAATGATCTCCGTTACGAGTGTGTACCATCGAGAGAAGAAGATGTTTTGGCTTGGGGAGCCCGAGTGCGTGATTGATTCGACGACCGAACGGAAGTTTGAAATTCTCGTCATTAGTCGCGATGACGACCTGCGAATTCACGGGAGGTTGATGGACTGTCGATGGGCTATAACGGACCCACTGTTGCTCTAGGCTACATAGTTGAATCTTTTTTTTTTTTCAATGGGCTGTTCGGTTGATGGATGGGTTAGTCGAGAAGTATACCGTTCTGCAGAAAAGTTCGGATGCAGCGTCGATAATTGGATGAATTTTTGTTACGACCTCGAATAAAAAGAGTCAAAGTAATGACAGTTGTTGAAGTAATATCGAAACTTTAACTTATCGAAACGCATAAATTTAGCCTGGCTAAACAGAGGCACTTGGTCGTACAACGATCATTACAAAAAGCCTTTGTCCGCCGGCTGAGTGACAAAATAGCAACAGTGTGTGTCTTTGATATTCAATGACATAATAACAATAATAATAATAATAATATTGCATACTCGTACACATATAGATGCTTACACGGTCGGAGAGAGAAACGCACGAGCGGTCGGCTGAATAGCCGCGTGTGTATCTAATTAAGTTTAATTAAAGCTCCAACGCCGTTTATATTCATTGCAGCCGGGGGGAGGATAATGTAATAGTGACATTTAATTGACAGAAAACCGGTCTGTTTGCGTTAAGTAAACTACAGAATTAACCGACCGATTAATCTTTATCCCAAAGAACAAGTGGAGAGGAGTAAACCGATATTTTTCGCGTCGCGATTGCTGAGGTGAGCAGCAATATCGAATTTTCATTGGGAATTGCCTATTGTCGCGGCTGCAACGCATCTATCAGCGTCAAACACCCTTCCGTAACTTCCTACTTCGATATCGATCTCGCTAATGAATATTGATACTGTTTTTCAATACGTATACGTAACGAGTCTATCCTGTTACTCTCGCTGATTTTGTTTGTTTTTTTTTCAAAGCTCCGCGATACTTCAAAAAGTCACTTGTTTTTAAAAGCATTCGATTAGGCTCCGCCAACAAAGCTCGCTCTTCGTTACTCGTGACTCGATTACACTTGGAAACAAAAATCCCGAAACTCCGCTCGTTACAAAACTTGTCCTCTCTCCTCGTGTGCCAAAGTTTAATCCGAAACTCTCATCGATGGCAATGCCGCTTAGATCCCCAGCAACAATCAAACAATTTCCAAACGACTTTCCACAGTCCAGCCCTTTAATCCTCGCAATCGAGTGCTCTTGCCAGAGAGCATTGCAATTAACGTGTCCTCCTGCTTGTAATCGTCCACGCGCGCGCGCGTGTGCTGTTACGACCTTCGTCCGCGTTTAGCTAAACGATCGAGCGCGCGTCTTGCAATCAATTGTAGCTTCGTCACCTCCGTCGATTATCGAGGTATTGAATTTCGTGGGTTAAAAAAAGGATACGTGGATTATAGGCGGCAAATGGAAATTTATGCTAACAGCGGCTAATGCTTACAGACGGCCAGGCTCTATGGATTTCATTGTTTGGACGCTCGAGGCCTTGGCGCAGAGCTACGATCTACGCTGTTTCGTCTGTCTCTCTTTCTCGCAAAAGCTTTCTTATAGACCGCTCTCGCGAATCGGCTTTTACGTAAGGGAGCTTTTTTTTCGGTCGTTTGTTACACAAGCATTAAGCGAAGAAGTGAATTGTAATGCTTGACGGTTGTTTTTTTATGCCTTTGCGCGGATTCACTCGCGAACGAGGAATAGAGTTGTGCGAATTTGAGAGAGATGTTTATTGGCTTTTCGTACCTATACGCGTTAAATTTTTGTTTAATAAATTCGATTGAAATATACCCTCCCGAAAAAATGAAACAAAAAAATGGTTCACCCATTTGGTTTAATTGTGATTCAGCGGCGGTAGAATCTGATTGCCCGAATATTTCCTTCGGGGGTATATGTAATCAATCGATCGACAACGTGCTTCATATTCAACCGAAAGCAATTTGTAATTTTTTCGATTGTCGGACTCGGATGCGCATACGTCATCCACAATATCTATTAAACGCCGAGTCACCGATGCGAATCGGCCGATATTTTTGCTCAAACTAAATACATAAAAGCAACGCTTGTAATAAACCCCGTGGTAGTAAACGTACCTCCTTTCCTCTGAAAATTCTCGAAGCGTATACGGTTAAGACGAAGTAACCAAATCGAAAAACATCGAGAATCCACGTTAGCAACGCACGTCTCGAGTCTCCGGAGAGAAGCCAGTAGTACAAGTAGGATGAGCGAGACGGAAGGAGAAGGCAGAAAAAAAGGCGTATAAAAGTGCGCTCGGTGGAACGATCGTCGGTAAAAATGCGCGTGAGCGAGAGAGAGAGAGAGACAGGAAGGGTGGGAGGCAGGAAAACCGGCGCGTCGAGGAGGAGAGAAAAGGAGCAGCGGAGAGAGAACGGCAGAGAGCATAGCTCGCCGCCGGCTGAGCGTGACACGCTATATACCCAGCCGCACAGAGGAGATTCGCTTTGTGTACCAGCCACAACACACACGCATAACTACACCGGTGTTTCCTTCTCCCCCCCCCCACCCCCCGTTCCTGTCTACGCGAAGGACTCTATTGCTTGCGCAACTTGGTATACATATAGAGAGCGGCTCTCCCGATCCACACTCGTTGCGCGTGTGTGTATCTGTGTATCGACTTCTCCCGTTGGACTCTGCCGGGACGGATCGCACTTATAGATATTTTCGAGGCTTCAAGTCTACAGCCCGTACTCGTCGAGTCATTTTCCGTAAGCGGAATTATGCAACATCCTTCGATCTTTGATCTACGGACTCTTATATCTGTATACAGAGAACGAGCTGGAGATACATCTGGCTGTTTAGCAAAGCGAGAAATAGAGCCTGCGCTCTCCTGCGCGCGAGCCTCGTTCTGAGAATTTATCGGCTCGCGATCCCTCTCTCTACTTTGAATATTGAAATAACGCCTCCCTCTCGTATCTCGAGCGCAAATATATATACAAGCGGATCGCTTATGTGACGCTTATTCCACGTGCACAAGCGCAAAGGAGAGAGGACAGATCGCTCTCGGGTTGAAAGAGAGCGTTTGGAAGTAGGTCGCGGCTTCGCGTGTATACGCTCCACGCCTCTCGGTCTCGATCGATATATTCCAATCGTCGAAAGACACACGCGCGCGCCTTAAGAAAAAAAAAAAATAAGACGCAAAGGATCGCGCAATACGAAGAGCAGCCGGCTTATAACAAAAAGTTAACCTTCGTTGCTTCTCCAAAGTAGCATCGGCAGCACGCACGCCAATGACATAAAGGAAGCTGCGCGTATGGCCGAAAAAAAAAATAAAGAACAGGTCTAATCATTACCTAATACGCTGCCTCCGCTGGCTCCAGTAGAAGTAATGTCGACATATCGCCGGGTCGTGATTCATCGTCATGGCCGCATTTTCCACTAGGCACGCACCGACACAGTCTCTCTTTCTCGTCGACCTTCCCCCGCCCCCCCCCCCGCCTCCGCGACCTTGGCCTTTAAGCGCTAGTCGCCGGTGGTGGTCACAATCCGCGACCCCACTGTGTTTGCTCTCTGCGCTCGGCCGAAATTTCGCGAGTTACCACTCGCACGGCAGGAGGGCTAGCCTCGGCTTTATTTGCCGCTCTCTCTTTCTCTCTCTCACACGGGTATACGTGAGTCGATTGGCCGACGATCCTGGATTTTTCCGCCGGTTTCTTTCTTTTCGTTTTATCACGAGAGCTGTTCCAGCTGTGGCAGAGACTCTGTGTTGACTTAATACTCGGGATTGATTGTCTGACTTGCCGGTCGCCGATGGCGAATTAGCTTGGAAAACGACGGCTTCTCTCTAAAATGAATCGAGTGAAAATTTCACTCAAACGTCTTTGAGTGGCTCTGTTTACTGAATTTTGAGTGAACTTCACTCTTTTCGAGTGAAAATTTCACTCAAACGTCTTTGAGTGGCTCTGTTTTCACTCGATTCATTTTAGAGAGTTGTTGGACTGCTTTGGGGCTTACTGCTGAAATGGCATATTAACCAGTTGCTGAGTACTGCCGCTAGTCTTTTTGGAGTTTATAACAATCCGTACGGAAGTTGCACGCGCGCGCTCGATCGATCGCCGGGACTAAATCGTTCTAAATTGGCTAATTTGAATGGCCGATGAAAACGCGCGCGCGCGCTTGTCTATAAACTGCCCGTGACATAAGTGTTATTTTTTCAATGTGCCACACGGAAAAATAAAAATAAAAACAACATCGAGCGATGCTAATTAGCAGATAGAGGTGTAAACGCTTGTAGAGATGCGTATGTGTAGACACGTCGAGAGATATTCCTCGAGTTTATTTTCGAGAACGTATAACGCCGGGGGAAGCTTTTGACTTTCAAATACGCGATCGTCGGACTTGTAATTTTCTCTGCTGCCAACCGGTAGTTTGAAAAAAGGCAAAGAAAAAGGAGTAAGAAAAAAAAAAGAAGGAGCGCCTGCGAGTACTATACGTGACTTATAATTTCAAGGCCTTTGACATTTGCATCGGACAGCGATTTTCGCGGATTCTTCTTGTTTCTCTCTCTTTTATTCTCGTTTTACACCGTACGCCTGCGCGCGGTCCATACCAATAATAAATCCGTTCCCATAAACACCGCACGTCATCCGCACTCCTTCCCGAATGTTCTAGCCGCTCCCGGGACAGTCCGTTATGTGCCTCCGAAATGCTTGACTCAGTCCCCCCCGTGTGGCTCTATTAATAAACCTGTCCCACTAGCGATCGAGGGAAATTTCCCGTCTGCTCTTCTGATCGTCGCGGGAACTTTGAATTTTCCAACGTTGGAGAACGAGAGCCGGGTGTTTACCGATCGCGCAGCTATGTACTTTAGTCACCGTCGCTCGCTTTCAATGCTCGCCGCTCTCGTTTTTCCAACGTGCACTCGCAGACGGTGCATAAATTGCGCCGTTTTTCTCCCCGGCAGAAATAAAGCGAACAGTCATTCGCTCGTCCCGAGAGCCGAGGCTGTTAAGCGCGCATTGTCCGGCGCACTTGTTAACACACGCGGAGGCGTATTATAAAAGGCTTATCGCGAGAAGAGAACGACCGCCGTTCGCACGTCCGCCCCGTAGTACCACGATGGCGCGCGTGTCTTTCTTCGAAATTACCGCGCATCGAGGCAATATAACTCGAGCGACGAGGTGCGCGTATACCGCCTGGATTAGCGCGACGGAAAATCAACGTCGCGAGATGTACTAATTAGCGGCGGCTATGGCGACACTCGCGCAGGCGAGCGACAAATCGACGCGGATGTCATCGGGATTGAAAGTGAAACTAATGGCTCGCGATCCCGCCGCCTCCGCCGCGAGCGTAATGCAAAGCCCGCGGAGGTCGTTACGGGCGTAAAACTCGACTTCGACGTTTAATTTGCACCATCTGGACGTGTTTTCCTCTGCCGGCGTTCGATTGCACAAGCGCAAATAACAGCCATTATCATCTTTCGATTATTAAATTTTCATTAGCGCGAAAATTCGCAATAGCCGTTCTCCCCCTCCCCCCCCGTTTATTTTTGTTTTATTTAAACGCACGTAATCGCTGACGTTTATTGCAAGAGCTTCGAGGGGCTGAGCTTTGCATTATCGACGTATATACTTGTGCTCCAAGCCGCTACTTGCAAATTCCGCCTGGTATATATCGATCACGAGGCTCTTTATTTTTTCACGAAGTACAAGGGAAGTTAGATAATAGCCCGCTACGGCTCTGGCGCAGTACGTACGTACACCGGAAATGAAGCGGGAGTTCGTTGTCGGAGACGTACACATGCGCAGATGTGGATTTGTAATATCGTTTAAGCGCTGTTAACCGAGCGTTTCGCTTATAAATATCCGGGTAGGTGTATTAGTTACCGCCGCGTCGATTAAAGTTGCTTTAGCTAACAAACGCGAAGATGTTTGCTCCGGCGCGGGACGCAAGGATACAAGCGCGATCGAGTTGTATTAATGACACACAGTGTCGCGTGGATTCAAGGATCCGCGAGAGAGACTGGTTTACTCGCGGCTCTCTGATAAATGCACGGAATTTTTGTAGTTTTTGTGAGCGATCGGTCGCCGAAAAAATAAGAGGTTCGTTGATAATGTTTATACGGTTCGAGCGATGATCTTTTTCTTTTTTCGAACGAATACCAAAATAGCTTTCGACTTTATTGGATTTATACTTGTTTTAAGAGCGGATAAACAGAGTTTATTTGAGTTTAAAAGCGGGCATATACCGCGTAACTGAATTACTCGCGTTAATTTAACGAAGTTGACCGTTGATTTTCAGCGAATCCGGGCTCATTAGCCTGCATTTCGTATTTACTTTTTTTTTTTTATTAAATTTCCAACTTGTCCGTACTACGACTCGAGCAAATTCGAACAGTACTTCGAAAGTTACGTTAAGCCCCTGCTAACGAAATGAAACAAAACCATTGATAAAAGTCGAGCGCGAATTGAAGCCCGCAGCTCAATAATCCGGCTTTATTTGGCGTCGCGACGTTCGCTTTGTACAATATCATCAAGTCGGAGCCGCAAGCGTGGAAATTAAACCGGAATACCTGTTGTATATCGTGGAATTCGATAAGGTCGATTAAAATGCGTTTGATTAGTCGGGCTCCGTCAATATAGCGGAGCCATAGTAATAACCAACTGAATTAACAAGAGCTTTGCGTCGTGCAAACACGCGCTCGCGCTTTAAATCCGATAATGCCTATATGGAGATAAATGTGAAATAATAAACACAGCTGGAGCAATATTGAAAAGACGCACTCTTTGATATATCTAAAAAAAGAGGGGAAAATATCAATGTTTGCTGGCGAATTTTAATTTCGAGTTTCCCGACTGTACACTGACAAAAAGTCAAAAGCTTCCCCGCTGAGAGAGATCCCTACACGCACCGTGTATGTTCCCCGAGACTAGCGACTTCTCAATGTTCCACGACACTCCCGGACAAAAACCACTGTGGATGAGACAGAGATGTGTGTATGTATATAGGAGTGAGGCTCGCGCGGCCGCGCGTCGCCGGGGCCCGAGTGTGACTGGCGCTGAGGCGCGTGCCGGTACTCCTCGTTCGCGCGCTAACCGCGACAGAGAGACAGAGAGAGAGGGATATATCTCCGGCTGGTCGCGCGGACCTTGGGGGGCCGGGGCAGGATACGTTGGCCTTTCTCCGCATGCGGGGACCGCATTACAGTTAGCCCGACGTCCCACGTGACCCCCCGCTGCTGCTATACAGTGACGATGCGCGATGTTTCCCTTCCTCACCGCTGACGCGCTTACGCCGCCTGCACCTACGAGCTCAGGTGTGTCGTTTTTGGCCATGTACGCTGCTGGAGAAGTGGGAGGAACGCTGCGCGGCTATTTGCGACATGTGTTAGTGGCAGACGATGTATAAAGCTGCTCGGATCCTTTTTTTTTTTTTTTTTTAATTTAATGTTTGGTTTTTTTTTTTATTTTCTTTGGTTTCTTGGGTCTGTTGTGGGTGTGGTGGTATGTTTGTTT
>JAPYYQ010002267.1:0-20875 GCA_030522585.1 Anagyrus pseudococci | reverse complement strand
CCTCACGGGACTTTCTGGGTCACCCCCCCTCCCCCTCTAGGAGGGGGAGGGGGGTGACCCAGAACCCGTGTGACCCAGAAGCCCTGCTGCTTATCTACTATCGTCCGATCGCGGCCAATGGCTATAAATAATAAAAGACGCCGTATCAAAAGGCTCACGCTCCCGCGGCGCCGCGCTCAATAATAACATGACACTTTTATCATCGTCGTTATAACGAAGAACCGAGAGCGAGAGTGTGTGTATTCGTAAAGTGCGCCCGGCGACGAGATAGCGAGAGAGAGAAAGAGGCCCCGCCATCATGGCCGTTTAATTAAATCCAATTTCTCGATCTGCATAGCTCGAATGCCTTGCGATTACGAATCATTACATTGAAACCGTCGCGGCCCAATCAAAGTGACAACGGGGCCCTCTCCTACTCGCCTTACGTCATCCGAATTATTGTACATTACTCACGAGCGGATAGACGGAGAGTTTTGCTTGGAAATTGAAAATTATTCGTCGATTCGGCGACCTTCGTCGATTACAGCTCGATACGGCTCTCTTTTTTCCTCTCTCACTCGGTTCTTGTCTGTTGGAGAGGTCATCGCTAGAGATATATCACGCAATTGCGATATGTATGCCAGGGAGCGTAATGATTGAGCGATGTTCCGCATAGTTCGTGGAAAGAATCACTGGCGACAGTCTCTTGCTGTTCTAAAACAGACGCACACGCATACATAGCTCCACTACTCGGTCGCCGAGTGGCAATTCCAACTGTTACGCGATTACATCGCGCACGCGCTCTCTCTCTCTCCCTCCCTCCCTTCCTCTCTCTCTTTCTTTCGAGAAAGAGACGAGGCTTATAACGTCGGCTGCAGATAACGGGCACATTTTTACATTCTCGCCAAAGTCGTGCTTTCACCTACACAGCGTTGTGTCCACCATTTCGGTGAGAGAGCCCTTTCGCTATATGTATGCGAGAAAAGGAGAAGATTAAGCATTTGGTGGGCCGAAATAACGAGAAACCAGATGATCGCGGTGTGGTTATTAAAACGAGCCCCGAGAACACGTAAGATCCACACAGCGCAGCGCTTCGTGCGCGCGCATAGCCCATTGTCTAGCCAGCAGGGGGTCTGTAGGGGTGTCTGTTGGGCCCTCCGTTAAAAAAAAAGAAGTTCGTTCTACCTGCACCGTTGGCTTCATTAGCCAGTCATTACCGAGGAAGGCAAGCTCTCGCGGTAGTCTGACGAAACGTGAGCGCCGATTTATCGAGAAAGAGAGAGAGAGAGAGAGAGACGCGCGCACCGTTGCGCTATACTTGCCGTGTTATATATATATATATCCTACGTGGGTCTGTATAAACAAATGCACAAGCGCGCGCTTACGCTAATTAATAATGCATTTATCGGGGCCTCGTCTTTCTCTCCCTCCTCTCTTTCTCTCTGCGGCCTATCGTAATCGAAGACACGCTGGGAACGTTATTCTACTCTTTCTCTTGAGGGCGCGCTCTTAGACTACGGTAGCTTTACGGTTGTACGATACAACCGCGCTCGGGAGGGTATTTAGTCGGGAGGCGATGTTACGCGATTAGTTCGGTAGCGCATGGGAAGCTCGTTAGTTGCTCTGGCTATATGCTTAATAACGCATTGTCGAGGATCATCGCTTGAGCTTTTCGAAATTAATAAGCAGCGACGATGAGCTGCGAAGGAGTGTACAGCCGGCTCGTTAGCATTTTCCCCGCTTTAATTTCGTTATATGGTATCCCACCCCCTCGATTCTCGCTCGCGTGCATTCGGATAACGTTTTAATTGGTATAAGAAAGGCTTATCGCCTTTTTCCCCGTGGATCTTCGCTCTCTCGTGCGCTTAGTTTTCAAACAATCGCACACCCTTTGCCTCTTTTTTTTTTATTTTCGCTGTAACGGTTAAAAAGTAAACCGATAAGATGCTCGGTCGGCAACTCTCTCCCCAGAAAAAGAACGTTTCCAATAAATGCGCAGCGTTAAACGAACCAAGCTCTCAGCGTCCATTGATCCGTGATCTATCCACGTATGGAAAAAGGCCAAGAGTCGAAAGTGCAGAGCCGCTGCTAGACAACGGCCAAAATAATCCGTAGAACGATCCGGTTTTATTTTCTTTTCGTTTTGCTTTTCATCGGGCAAGCGCCCACCTCGAAATAAAGCGAAAGCCCGCGAGCGAGATCGGTTACGATCGGCGTTAATGCGCTCGATATGCAGCAGGCCCAGAGAGAAAGAAGTGGCACGCCTGGCAACGCTCCCGAGATCGGGCGCGCGCCTCTCTCTCTCTCCCGTTCCCCCGTTTTTTGCTCGATTCTTTTCTCTTATTTTTACGGGGCGTCTTGCGAAAGGCGCGTGTTCGTCGACACCTGACGCTCTACGCTATACTTGCTCTTTCTCTCTTTGCTGCTGCTGCCAGTTAAATTCGGATCTGCCGTGTTAACCTGGCGCTCTCTCTCGAAAGGGCTAAGAGGATTTGGCCTGGATTTTTCGCTGCTTTCGCCCGCGTCTACTATGCCTGATTCGGGGTTGTCGATCCCTTTCTGCTCCCGACCAGCGAGGGTTTATTTCGATTTGATATTCTGTAAGCCTCGCGCGCGAGATACACAAGAGCGTGTAAATTCGGCTTGAATGATGATTTTGTAAACGTATATAACCGCGAGAATGAGCGAGTATTTTTTTTGCGTCATTTTCGGCGCGCGATCGTTTAGGAGAAATATATTTCGATGTTTCGGAGGAAACACGTTATGGCTGCGCTCGAGGATAAACGACCGATGGTATAAATTGTCCGCGCGTGTGTTGGGTGACGGTCGGCTTCGCTACCACCTGCTGGCACGAATTTTCGTGAAAACATCTAGATATATATTTTACGCCCGAGTTGAAAGCATCCCGTCACACTATCTTTCTCTTTCTCTCTCGTATATACATAATATAAACGGCGAGGTGTAAAAGGGAAAACGAATCTGTTAGTTTCTTTTTTCTTCGTCGGCTAATACGCCCGGGGGCGTTTAGGGAGTTTAAAAGGCGCTAATGCGAGCGATTCATGATTTACGAACCATTAGCGGCTGTAAATTAATCCTCGAGCATAATGGGCCCCTCTACGATCTTTGGGGTAATTAATCGAGCGTTACGACGAAGTGGTGTATAGAGAGAGGTGGTTACATACAGCCTCTCTCTCTGTTGCTTTTGCTCTCGAGAGGAAGAAAGGACCAGGGCGAAAAACTAGTTTTCAGGTGAGAGGCTTGACTCATTACGAATTTCGCGCGCGATCCTTTATCGGCTAATGCGATTGGGCCCAACCGATATCGGAGTATCGTTTAAAAACGCCGAAAGAAAAGAAAGGCTCGCTGCTGTATCGTAATATGTTCTCTTTTTATTCGATATTAATGTAATTACCGAGTAGGTGCTATAAATGAGAGAAGCGGAGGTATGGGCATATAGTCGGGACGAAAATTAATTTATATCATTGTTATCCAACACCTCGATACTTTTGCGTCGCTGCTATATACAGGAGAAGGGGGTAAGGTTACTCGCACGGACAGGCGGGAGATCGGGCGGTTAACTGATATTTCAGCAATATCTCCGCAATTTATCCGTCGCTCGGGCTCGCGCGAGATAAAGTTGTAATTTTGCCGCTGCTCGCGCTTGGTATATATAAAAGCCAATGAATATCAAGGAAAGGGGGAGGGAGGCCCAATAACGCGCGCATTGAATTTGCACCATACGGCCGTGTGTGTGTATACGCGACGTCGACTTTTGCGAAATAGCTGGCCTAGAGAGACGAAGCTAAAAGCATCGAGCGGAGGAGGAGGGGAGAGGAGCATTGGCTCTCGGTAATCGGATAGCTTCTATACGACGAGTCGGCGCTCTCGAGAAATTCTCACGTTTCTCCTCGACGAGTTAGGAGGGAGGGGAGGGCTTATTGCCGAAAAATGCAACGGCGAATATAAGCCAGTGTACGTTAGAGAAGCTTTTCCCAGGGATTGAGACGTGAATTTTCGCGGCTGTAAATCAAGCGGGCCCTCTTTCTCTCTCACGCCCGCGCGACAAATCGACGATTTTCCAGAGAGGGTGTTTGGAGAGCCTACAGGACCCTCGGCGTGCGGCTATTTTTCCCCCCACCGCACTCGAGAGAGCGAGCGCGCCAAACAGAAGCGTCTGTACGCTCGCAGGAGGAAGACTTACGACTTTGTCGCTTGTAATGCTAATCGCGAGAGGCTCTCTCCGGCGAGTGGACACGTTGCGGGCCGACACGTTCCTTTGGGCGCGCGTGTGAAGCCAGCCGAGTTTAGACTCCAGCTCTCCGCCGAGAGGAGAAAGAGAAGAGGAGAGAAAAAAGGGAAGAGCCGTAATATACGGATGCCTCTCTCGCTCCCACGTCCGACTGCGGCCACGTTGTGTCTGGGTCTTTAGGTCGTAAAACCAACCCCCGCGCGCAGGTTCTTCTCGGGTTGGAGAAGAAGCAGGTGGCTCTTTACGGGGGGGCTCCGCTGAGAGGCACGTTTAGGCTCCCTCTCTTCTGCAGGTGAATGAATTAGCGAGAGAGGGACACGAGAGAGAGCGTTTGTGTATGCTCCGAATGGATTTGTACCAGCCGTGTCTTCGGAGAGAGCCATAGAGAACCGAGAGATGTTCTCGCGGGTGTGTGTTTTATAGAGGAGAGGCTCGTCGAATACCCGCTACGCGTTCGATTAGCTTTATGGGAGATGTGTGTAAGAGAGGCGAATGACGCTTGCGCAACAGCCGTGTACACGTGTCGCAACTGTATACGCCGCGTCGCTTTTTTTTCCGTTTCGATACCGGCAACTTTCTCCGGGGGGGGCTACAATCGAGAATCAATAAAAATTAATCTCATCGCGCTGCGCCGGCTTACAGCGCGAGAGAGTCAAGGATGATCATTAGAACAGAGCGTGAAAATGTATACCTAACCGATGCAAACGATATACCCCCGGCTGTTTTTCTCGTGCATCCAAATAGCCGAAGAGTCATCATAACAGCCCAGAAGAGAGCTTATAGATCATTGTGGTGTATGTGTGTCTACGTGCTCGAAGACATATATATCGAAACAAGATCCTACGAGGGAAAAAAACATCGCTGCGTCATTGCGGGGATCAGTAGTCGTCGCGTATAGCGGTTAGCGGCCAAACAAAGGAAGAAAGAAGACCCATTTTGGCTTTCATCGTACATACATACACGCGTGTAGAGGAGATCGGGCCCCGAGTAGCAATCTACCTCGTCGAACGTCTAGAGGAAGAAGCGGAGGCAGAAGAAAAGGAAGAAGCGTCGTAAGAAAGGGGAGAGAGAGGTAGAGCGTATCTCCTCTCATGCGTGCGTGTGCGTGCGCGAGAGCGCAGGTACGATTCCCAGGGCGAGCGCGCAGGGCAATCGAGCAAGTGCATTGTGCCCGGGGTACTTTGCAGGAAGCGCCGTCACGCTCCCTCTCTCTGCTTCGCCAGGGACTCGGCACAAAAGCGCGCGGGACGACGCGCAGTGTATATACCAGTCTCACCGGTCTTTCTCTCCTCACTCGGCGACTACACCAGCACCCTCGTCCCGAGTATGGCCGTGTCGGCGCCGGTTCCGAGAATGCCGGCAGGTCTCCCTCCCTTCCTCTCCGGAGAGCGCCGCTCCAGCTTCTTGCGCGCCTTCCTTCCTTCCTCTCCCGTCTCCTTCGTTCTGCACAGGCTCTCTTGCGCGCGACTTCGTTAATTCCGCTTCTTCTTTTTCTTTCACACCCGCTCCTTTTGCACACTCTCGGCGCGCGTCTCTAACCCCCGAGCCTTCTCAGACTCTTCCAACGGCGTGGTGTCTTCAAAAACCGCCTCTGCTTCGCGAGAGCTCTTTGTCTCTTGTGCTCTGTCTCTTGGGAGTCGAGGTCTCTCTCTCTCTCCCGGTGTTTACGCGCGGGGGCTACTCGCTTTGAACGGCACACTCGTCAATCGCGACTTGCTAAATCTCAAGAGCCATTGCTTTATATGGCATTCTCGAGATGTCAAAGTATCTCTCTCTGGCGCTACTTTTGTTTTTTCTCTCTCTCTCTTTTTGATTTTTCGGTTTTTTCTCTGGAGAGTTCGTGGTTGTAAGGATTTTTTGCGCGCAGTTTCAGTAGCACTGCCTGCTGCGCACTTGACTATACTGCCCACGCGTTATCCTTGCTTCGGAACTCGTTTAGCCTTTTGAATAATTATATTCGCGCGATTGCGGCGTTTTGTATAAATATTAGGCTTTGGAAATTTTCCTCTCTTTCTTACGTATTTCATCAAATCCGCTGATTTTTAAGCTCTGTCTTTTGAAACGCTGCCACAAAAATATCACAATAATTTATAGGTCGATTATCTCTTAATGTTTTTACAATCGGTCTGATGGCCCCGCACGAGCACGAGCGAATACGACGAAACAATTCGAGAGCCAATTAGCCTCGCGAGTCGTAATAAAAAAAAAGAAGCAGGCCGCGCGAGAGACATTTCAAAAAATTAAATCCCGACTTTCCCATAAAGATGATCGACGCGCTGTCGCGCGTAAGAACAAAAAAAGAAGTGGGACCAGTATAAAGAAACCGAGGCAGGAGAGGGCTCTCTCAATTACCAGGTTCCGCGACAAATTTCCAGGCGCGCGCACAATTCCCCCGTGTTTTTAATGATAACGTCGAGAGAGCGGCTATGGATTTAATTACCCGCCAAGCGCGCAATCAGCGCGACACACTTGCGCAGCCATCCTCCCTTCCCCCGTTCGCACTAAAATAGCATTGACGAGACAAAAAAAGAGGCAAGTATATCGGCCAATAAATTTCACAAAGGCGCGATGAATTAAATTAGCGGGACGAATGTTAAATCGGCCCCCGCGAAATGTCGTTAATCTCGCGTACCCAAGGGCCCCGGAGGCCGAACGATATTCGCGCGTTTTCGGACCGCGCGAATTACGTCGCGCTCACGTCCCTCTCTCTCTCTGTTCGCCAACTGTTTTTGTGTCTCGTCGGGGTCCTTTACTGCTTGGCCTACATCGATTAAAATTAGCCGGACTCCCTGTTTTTCTCTCCGGCCTCATCTCCCCCGGGGAATTCGCGGGCTTTTATATACCAGTTACAGGATGAGGCTACACACTCGTACTCGGGTCCAACTGCTTTTTCCCTTGATTGAGGGATTCTTAACAAGTCGGCTGCTGCCGCGGAACGTTGCTCGCGCGTATATATAAATCTCGCGCGCTTGACGCGGGCCCAGCCTTTATTTCGCCGCTGGCGGCTTTTTTATTCCCTCCCTCCTCTGAATGTATAGGTATATGTGTACTGTAAAGGCTATGGGTATACGATAACCGGGTCGTCGCGAAAATCAGAAGCCCGCGCGATATGCGTGGAAGAAACACGAGAGCCGATAGCAGCCTATAATGCATTGCGAGAGTGTTTATGGTGTGTATAGGCAGGTCGAGGCATCGAGAGAGAGAGACCCTCGTAAATTCAACCTCTCGCGTGTCTTAGCGTTTGAATGGCAAGAGAGAAGAGGTGTATAGAGGAAAGTTCGACAGATCGGTATAACTCTCCGGTGCTGGAACGTTTGGATTTCCATGGGGAGGCGATGTGTGAAAAAAATCCGCTGAATTGTGCGCCGACGAGAGCTATGCTTATTGTATCGTGGGAATATGCGTATGTATTATCGGAATAAAGCATCTCGCTCTCTCGACCGCACACACGCACGCAAGTAGGCGTGTGTTCGCGCATAGCTGAGAGAGGGTTGTATGTAATAAACATCGGCTCTGTTTTATTTCGAAATCTGCACGCCGATTCGGGCGCGTTTAATTGAAAAAGCCTATATTATTCGCGAGCACCTCTTGTACACACATACCCCCGCCGCTCACCCTTTTTTCCTTTTCCTTATAAGAAGACTTTCTGGAGAGAGAGCGAGAGAGGGAGAGAGACTGCCGATATTTATTACCACCGAAATCTACCGCTTATCTCCGGCTTAACATGAACTCGAACCGATACACCTTCTAATTCACCGATTATCCAACCCTTTCTCCCCCCTCCGACTCGCACGTCTTGTATAGACACTTTCGCTCGGCAAAGCCGGAAATTTTGCGGTGGAAGCCACAGAATAAAACTAAAAAACAGAAAAAAAAGCGGGCGACACAGGGATACACACACACAGACACACCTGGCTTAATGGATCCAAGGGGATGCTCGTTCCTTTTTTTTCTCTCCGCGGGCGTATAATGAACGGGAGCGCCGAGAGAGAGTGGGAGAGAGAAAGTAATCGACGCGCCGGGGTCTTGTCTTCCTCTCACGCTTCTCCAGGCGCGTAAACCGCAGGGTAAGGTGCCTTGCTGCGCTTCAGGGAAATCGAGGATGCGCGGGAGCTGTAACTGCGCTCTTTTGACGTTTTGTCGCTTATCGCCCGTCGTTGTTTTCGGTTATACCCTGTGGCTCAGCTTTTTCAGGTTGAAATAATTGGGCTTATATACAAAGCTCCGCGTGCTAAAGTAACGCCGAGTGATACGCAGGCTTATTTTTTTTTCTTCTCTTCTTTTCTTGTGGGAAAGGAGGAAATCAGTTCTTTTTTTCTCAAGAGTTACACGCTTTCTCTCTCGGACAAGCCCCGGTAAACGATAAATCGTAATCACTCGGGAGAATCTCGGCCAAGAGAGAGAGAGAGAGAGAGAGAGAGATGCGCTTTGTCAGATTTGACGTTTTTGAGTTGCTCCGGCGCCGGGCGAGAAGTGTACACCTATATACACACGTACATACATCCACGCTTTCACTAATCACACGGGCGGCCGTTGTTAATGACGTACCTTTTTACATCTGTTTTTCCCAGGATACGATCTCTCTCGTGTGTCTGTGTGCCTGCGAGAGCATGTGTATAACGGTTAGCTTTTATATTATTTTTTCACTCGAACTCATATATACCACCAGGGCTATGCGCTTTACATCCTTTACACATTTCCGCGGATAAGATCGCTATGCCCCTTTACGTAACGCCGCCGCCGACTCTCTTGGTACATAAGGATAAATTGTAAGGAGAGAGAGAGAGAGAAAAAAATAATAAGATTATTACGAGGAATTATATCATCAATAGTTATAAGCGGCATTGAATAAACTTTTCGTTTAAAAGCCAAGCATTTAAAAAGCAGACACACACAGACACGCTCGTGCAAGTGCTGATTATGTGCAACACGAGCGTCGTAGTCACATTTCGTAATCGTCACGTCAGAGAGACGACGTCCAAGCTCTCCGCCGCGCGATAACCTGAGAAAGAGTTACCGCACGTGACCAAGGCGCAAGTGCACCTATGTATATCCTCCCGCTCTCTCTCTCTCTCTCTCTGCACTCTCTTAAACATAACGCTCTCTCATCCTTCTCTCCCTCGTAAATTTCAAGATAAAACCTCAAGCGTTCCCATAGTGCCCCTCGCTCATATTTTTTTTTCTTATTCTTTTTACGCTCGTCCACTTGAACTTGACTGTCTCTCGGCCTGGCCCACATACAAGCTCGTTTTGTTTCTTCTCCATTAAATTACGCTCGCCGGATTACACGAAAAATAAAAAGAATAGAAAGAACCTGTTCATTGACAAACGACAGTTGATGACAGTTTTTATAATACTCGTACAACAATCACTCGCGTGTTGCCTGCAACGCTATCGGCTTTATATCTCCCAAGAATGCTCCATAATGAGGCTGTTATTGCAAACTAGGGGGGGATATTACGCATCACGAGAAATCGATCGATAGATTCTCAGGGATAAACACCGGCTTAGAATTAAGCGTTTATTTTTTGTTTCTCCTCGTAGTCGAAGGCGCGGTGAACGTTATAACGCGTATGCGGTTATAGACGCGGCAGCTCTCGGGGAATCAATTCCGCGGTGATTAATAACGGCCTGTACGCGCTTGGAATTAAGACGCGCTGCGCTCTGTTCGGCTTTATAAATAAACGCAAATTGCAAACTGCCCGAGCACAAAGAGCCCCCTGCCGATTCAGCCTGGTAATTAAGACGCTTCTCTTTTAAACCAGTTTCTCATACGCATACGCGCGTTTTTTTTCTCTTCCGCGATAAAACAAGCAAAATCGATCGCGCGATTTTGTCCATCGGCCTACAATTCTATGTATAACGCCCGTACACGCTTGTGAATCCGGTCGTGTAGGGATGTTGTTATGACGAAGATCGGTATAGGGATGATGTGTTTTTTTTCAAGAATGACGCGCTCGAACGAGATAGAGAGAGAAATCGTCCGGCAGTCGTTTCGGAGATAAGGCGACACGATAACGTTATGGTCCGCGTCTCGCGAGATAAGCCGTTCTTTTTCTCGCGCGCGGCTCTGTCGCGTCTCCCCCCCGGGATAGTATATAAAATTAATGCTCTCCACGTGGTAGCTTTGTATACGCCGCCGATGCCTTATCGCCAGCCAACTGGTATAGGTTGTACATACACGCGCTCTTTCCTCCCGGCTACTGTCGCTTTTCTCTCTCTCTCTCGATTCGGTTAAACTCTTGTTAAACTCGAGACAGAGAGATCGTTTAGATTACATTGGAGACTGGGCTGTGATGGACGACATTGCGACGCAATCATCAAAATTACACGGGTCGGCTGGTGCGTCGCGGAAGAGGCTGCGCTTATCTTTCGCCGCGGCGTGTAATATTTATTTAATACTCGGCGAATGGGCCTCAACGGTACATTTGTTTACAGGCGCAGAAGCGGCAGCTGCTTACCGCGCGCTCTCCTACCCGCTGTGTCTATCCAATAAATAAGCGTTTATTATCCGCTATCTCGGGCCGAGATCGCTCTCTCTCTCTTATGTGCGAGTCTTATATTAATTCGCCAGAGCGGAACCGCTAAAATGAGATTCCGCGGGTAGGGGGACGTTGGCTGTATCTGCATATACCCATTTCCCCCCTATGGCTCCCAATGCCGGATCGAAGTTGCTCACTCGAGTAGCGCGAATACTCTTCTCCCCGCTGGCTTCTGCTAATCCTCGGGAGATAAGGAGATCGGCTGCTGCTTCAGCTCGTTTACCTCGATTTCAAAATCTAAACTCGCTCTCTTCTCATCGGCGTTTAATGGATACAATTAGTTAGAGGCGCGTGGGTATACGAGCGCGTTGACTATGCAAATAAGAAGCAAAGGAGAGTACGGGTCTGCACACCAGTGTGTAAGTAGAGTCGAGCGAAAAAGAGGAGAAATAAAAGGAAGACTAGCGTTATTGATCTGCCGAGAGCAGCGGGAGGCTGGAAATCGTATCGCTTAATTCCGATAACAGTATTATATGCACGCAGAGCGAGAGCAGCTGCTCTCCCAGAGCCAGGCTTATTACCCGGCGGACTAAAAATATATTCGCGGCAGCCGAAGAAAGAGGGGCCGCGCGCCGGCTGTATATGCAGGGCCTAAATCGCGCGCGCATCAAACGAGAGGCCACGGCGATCGGCCGTAACGGTTTTTCAAGCGGTGCGCGCACACAGCAGTCGGCGTTAATGCAGCTCTTTTTCATCGGCAGGGCAGGTTTATGTATGTACCAAGCGTCTATCGGCGAAGGCGGGGGGGAGAGCGGCTACCCCCCAGGCGTTCTTCTATCAAGTGCGGCCTGTCGATCGGTAAGGTAAAGACCGAGAGACGAGGAAAAGAAACGCGCGACAGCTGAGAGAGCAGTCGGACGGGAGACGTGGATTTCCGCGACTCCGGAGAATCGGACTATTTATCGGGGTGTTTAGAGAGGGGCATAAACAGCGGCTGTCTCGGAGAAATTTTGCAGCCGATCGAGACGGCCCGTAATTGGCGGGAGGTATAAAACAGCTGGATGCAGGGAGGGCCGGCAGAGAGGATAATTGGGTCAGTTCGGCGCAAGGATATATATGTTTACGAGCGAGTATTACAAGCCGAGTGCGGATCGGTAATCATGTCACTCTGCCGATGTGATCGAAACGATGAGTAACTGTTTATGCGCCCGGCTGGCAGGGCCGAAAATATTTGCGCGAGAGAATAATATGGACGCGGACTCCAATTGGGAAGATCGAGAGACAGTCTGCGGGGCGTGCGATGTCTTCCAATTTGGGTCGGAGAGACGAGCGCGGAAAGCAGTGTATGTGTGTACAAGGGAAGGAGAAGAGCGGAAATCCCATATTCGCGAGAGAGTCGGGACGGGATTGACGGGTGGCGTGTGCCCGCTACGCCTCGACGGATGCTTCTTCTTCTTGCCCTCCGCGCGGA
This sequence comes from Anagyrus pseudococci, assembly GCA_030522585.1. NCBI lineage: Eukaryota > Metazoa > Arthropoda > Insecta > Hymenoptera > Encyrtidae > Anagyrus > Anagyrus pseudococci. Next base: position 8,694 of record JAPYYQ010002267.1, on the reverse strand, counting down.
GAGCCGGTCTCCGCTTTATTTTTTATTCCTTGCCGTCCGCACCGGTAGCCGGTGGCGCGAGACGCTCGATAGATTGCTTTACTACTGTTTTATTGGCCGGGGTTGAAGGACCCGACCACTCGCGCTCCCGATGGCTCGTTTTATCTATGTACCTTTTTCTTTTTTTATCGACGCGGATTTTGAGAATCGCTGGAGAGAGGCCGTGCTCTTTTTGTTGGCCGATTTTATAGGCTGAGAGAGAGAGGCTTAATGGCAGGGATCGTCGGGCAGAGCCGCTGTGCTTTTGTTCCGCGTGCACCCGGTGGTTGACCCTGATTATTCGCGCGCGCGTGCATTTCACCTCTCCCTCGGCGCTGCATGCGCACGATGAACTTTCGTTTTAACTTTCAAACAGCGCTTAATGCTGGATTTTCGAGTTTTCAAAAGCCGTTGCACGGTAAATAATGGCCTTTTTATTCTTCCCGTCTTGCCGTTTGACGTGGCGGGTTTCGCTTGGGTTGTTATTTTTTTTTCAAAAGTTATAATTGCAGTTTGCGCAGTTAAGCGATGGTATTTGGGTTGTTTATTTTACAAATAAGTGGTATTGAAATAGGATATGGTTAAAAATATGCTTTTAATTAAAATAACTATATTACATCTTTAAATATTTGTCCTTTACAAAAGTCGCTCGCTCGTACATTCTTCGGGTGTGCTCGTGAAGATGGAAAAGTCTTGTACTTTGCGCACAAAAAAAAATTAACAAAACAAATCTACTTTTACAAATAAATGCATTAAACGGGGTTTGGTGTACTTTCAAACATTTGGTAATTGCGTCGTTACGATAAAAACGAACTAAAAAAAAAGGAAAACAGCTGAATTCGATCTTGCGTACGTTTGACTGAAATAAATATACATCTTTTTTTCACGTGATTAATAATAAAAAATAAAAAACCATGCTGTTAACATGAAGGTGTGTACAATAAAACGCCAAGAAATAAATAAGAAAAAAAAAATAAAGTAAACAAAAAGAATGAACGAGTCTTACGTGTACTTAAGAGCTACGAGAGATACAAGCGCAACAACAACGCTTTAGTGAAGGGATAGGGGAAGGAGAAGATAGGAAAAAGACTAGCTGGAAGAGGTGGAGAAAAAAAAGAAACGAAATATACATATTCGCTGGGGTAAGGAAAACGAAGAGTGGAAAGTGGAAAAGAGAGAGGGAGAGAGCAAGAGAGGGCAATAAACAAAAGTGGCCGAGGCGCGCTCAGCGAGTCGGTGCATTGACCGCGCGAGATCAGCGGAGCTGCACACCTGACGCGTGAACCCATCGCATAGTGGGAAGGCTCGTCGTCGAAGCCGCGAGCTCGGATAAGGTCAGGCAAGCGCACTAACGCCAGAATCGTATGCGTCTTTGGCTGTTCAACTTGGAAGGCAAAGTTGTATCGCTTCGGTTTTTCGTGTTTTTTTTCCTTCTTTTACTTTCCATGACGCATCGCTAAGTTTAAGCGCATTTTAAACGTATAAAATTTGCCGGTCAATCGGCTACTGTGTTCACGCGAAAAATCAACTTATTTACAATATTCTGCTGTGTTCTTACGTGCTACGATTTATTTGCTTTTTCTTTTATTTTATTACACTCGTCACTCTTGCTATGCTAATTATAGAGGTGCTAATGAGAATTTGAAAGCAACGTAATCATATATGTTAAATTTTCTCTGCTGTACAGTGGCTAGCAAGTTTTACAGTTGTACTTTTGTCGAAGAGTAAACTTTGATAATTTCATTACAATTTTATACTTGTAATATTAGTTTTATTTTTTATTAAAATTTGTGAACACTTAATTTATAGTGCCAGCACCGAACGTTAGAGTCATTAGATTGTATTAAATCTACTTTTAACAATTAAATTTTTAATCAAAATTAAATATAACCAATTAAGTCTACTTCATATTCTGAGTACAATGTAAGTTATATAAAAATATCAAATTTTATTCACGAATTTCTACTAATTTTATTTTGATTTAATGAAATATAAGCTTTTTTAGCTAATACTGTATTGATTGCAGAGATCATTTGATAATGAAATACGTGACTTTTTAAATTTAAAATCATTGTACTCTTAAAAAAGGCTCTGTACATGACCTCGTCTTTTTATAAATAGACGTATTTGGTGAAAGAAATCATATCAGAGATTTTCGTTCGAGTTTAGCTATGTAATTTTAGTGAATTTGAGATCCAATGATCTACGAGTTCGTGATCTAAACATTTTTTTGCGGTTGAAAGAGAAACAACGGTGAAAATCGAGGCTAATCGTCACGGCCACGCTCGCCACGATTGTTCGTTTTCGCAGTTAAATTTGTCTGTCGGTGCAATAACTGTAGATATTATGGCTCAATGCAACACACTTGTGGGAAGCATATTTTCAAAAATCGTTAATAATGCTTATCAAATGAATTAATTTTATTTTTCAACAAACGTCATACCATAACTAAAAAGTTTCACGCGCATTACTATTACATTTTTGTTTATTAATTAATTCGCTGTTATAATTACATCAACTCCTAACCCACAGTCTACTCTAGGCCTATGTACATGATTTTTTGGTAAAATCGGTTGAGCAAAATATCCGCCTTATAAAACACACTGTACTTATGAAGCTTTATATAACACAAACTTTTTCATGACTTAAAAAATATACACACATATGCAATATCGCATCAGGTAATAGAAAAGGGGAAATATCTAAGCACTCCAAATACATTATACTCAATATACATGAAAAAGAAAACTATACGGCACAGTAACAACGACACTCGAGTTCCGAACGACACAAGTCCACTCTCTGAATTCAACAATTCGCCAGGGGATCGTACTGAGGGCAATTTGAGGCTTCTTCAATAATGATCTGCTGTATGCGATTGCGAACCTTGAGCTTTTGCAGCGAGGTGAAATGCCTAACGTGCGGCATGAGGCTCATGAAGAAGTGATAGTCGTCGGATATGCCGCCCCGATCGTCGCCGATCTCGACGTGTCCATTGGCGACTGAAGCGGGTCCGTTGGCCCGCTGTTGCTGCTGCTGCATCTCGGCGCGCTGCTGGAGGGCGGACATGCGAGCGCGTTCGTGCATAGCCGTGATGTTGGCCCGCTGCTGCATGGCCGACATCTCGGCGCCGCGCTGAATGGCGTTGAGCCGGCCGGTGATCTCTGCCCGCTGCTGATGGAGCGCCGAATGCCGGGCGTTCATCTCGGCTATGTTGGCGTTGACCTCCTCCTCCTCCTCCTCGACGGCGTTTCTCCGAGCCTCGGCATTGTGCATCTGTTGCTGCTGCTGCAGGCGCTCAGCCGCGCGCTGCTGCATCGCTGCGGAGAGGGAGCTCGCGGTCGTCGTGACGATGGCCGCGGGCATGCCGCCTATCGTCGTGATCGTCGACATGTCGCTCCTGCCGATGACCGACTGCTCGGCGGCCTGCTGCTGGAGGGCCGAGAGCTCGTGCTCCTCCTGCTCGGGCGAGAGGCCCTCCTGCTCCTCCTGCTCCTCCTGCTCGTCTTGCTCCTCCTGCTCGGCTTGCTGCTGCTGCTGCTCGTCCTCCTCGTCCTGCTGCTGCGTCTCGTCGAGCTCGTCGCCCTCGGGGCCGAGCTGCTGGAGCTGCTGCTCGTACTTTACCATCTCGTTGTACTCGGCCATCTCGTAGTCGTCCATCGTGTCCGAGCCGTTTTGCTCGACCTTGCTTCTTATCACCTGGCCGTTCCACTGGCCGTTCATCTCCTCCTCGTCGTCGCTCAGTATCTCCAGGTGATCCTCGCCGTTCTTTCTCCGCAGCGACACGAACATTTGGCTCTTCATGAACCGCATCTTTTTGTAGTACGGCCATATCGACGGCGGCGCCGTTGGATCTGTCATCGACTTTTTCAACTCTCGCCTGTAGTGGTCCTTCAGGCTTTTCCATCGTCGTCTCACGTTTTCATCTGCAATAGCAAAACCCAATTTCAATTATTAGTCTCCTCGAATTTCGCAATCAATATCAATATAATAATAGTCATATTTTCAATGCGTATTCCTTCCACAAAACATATCGCGTTTCTTTCCTGTACTCAAACCTTTGCCAAGCGTCACAGTCATTACAGAAACCCGGATTACTCAGCAATCGATTGCAATTAAGCCCAGCGTAAATCCGCATCGATACCCATAGGGTGAAAGAGGGGCTTTAGATTCCCATCTTTCCCCGATCTCGCTCATGGGCTTTCGACACGAGGTAAAAGCCGAGTCGTACAGTGCGGAAAGACGGTAATTGAGCATAGTCGTGTAGGCGCGCTCGTTAGCACCGATGCGCATCGCAGAGAAAGCGTCGGGGCGCACGAGCATAGCACCAATGCACGTCGGGGGAGAAAGAAAACGGGAGGATAAGGGGGGGAAAAAAAGGCAACACGCAGAGAGCTTCGCTTTTACTAGCTAATGGTCTCAGGTGGCACATATGCCGAGAGAGAAGCGTTACGCAACGAGCGCTAGATAAGTAGCATGGCAAACGAGAAGACGAAGGAATGGTAATGCATCCAAAAGAGGCGGATCGACTTTGTGGACGTTAGGAAGAAGAGAACTTGGTGGAGGCATCTTGAGCGAGTGCTTGGACGAGATACGAGGGGCGGTTAACGCGGTCTCACGAACGTGTGGGAGCGATAAGAGGCGACGAGGAGCAGGCGATAAGAGCAGTCGATGTGTGGACGCGCTTGAAATGTTTAGATATTGCGTAAGACCCGACCGACTGGAGTATTATCGAGTGATGTCGGGGTTTTTAGAAACAAGAGAGAGAGAGAGAAAATTGTTTGTTCGCGAGGTTTATTTAATTTTGGAGGGAAATGGAGTTGTAAATGACGGGGAAACGCGGTGGTTACGGGGGGCGGCGATGAGATGACAGTAATTCGACGAGTGACGCAACTGCCGTTGGGGGGTACGTGTATGTCGAATGCAGAGTACACGCTTGGCATTGAGCGCGTGCGAGTACGATCAACATTTCGTGTATTTGTTTTTGTCGCGATAATGTTAAACGAGAAAAGGGTAGATGAAAAAAAAGGTGTTCGGTATAGTTCGGAATAAGTAAGTTTTTCAACAAAAAAAGGCGCGTCGCCAGGAAGACAACGGAAAGTCAAAATACTGGCAAAACAAACGACCCGCGAAACCACTGTGAGCGCGTAAAAAACAAAAGCACAATCGACCTTGTATCATCACGAATATTATGAATTAGCCGCTCCATTTTTCTGAGCGTACACAATATGCATTAATGCGTTGCGCGAGTGCATCGCAATATTCGCAATAGTCATAAAAGAAAATGAGCGTAAAGCCGTTTTCGGCGCATACGCAACAACCAACGCCGAGGCGTCATCACAACAAACGAAGCCACGCCGCGTGGGCTGCGGGGCTGTATTACGGCGCACGGGCCCAACCTAACCTGTAAGCCGGGAGGCGCGATGCGACGCGCAAAAAGCGTATCGAAGGAGAGCCTCGGGTGCGGGCACAGAGAGATCAGAGAAGAATGTGTTTGTACTCACGCGTGGTATCGAGTGCCTTGGCAACTTCGTCCCAGAGCGGGGTGGTGAGGAGGCTCGAGTGATGCTGCTCGTGGGTGCGCATCCAGAGGGCCTTGCGCACCCTGATCTCGTCGATGAGCATCTCATTCTCGAGGAGGACGTTGGAGACGCGGGGCCGCTTGACGCTCGACGAGCCGGAGGACTCGTCGAGCTGCTGGATCTGCTGGCGCCTGCGGTACTTGCCGCGCTTGCCCCGGTGCTTGGTCCGCCTCATCGTCGGTCCGCCGGCCGGGGGCCCGGTTAGCTCCCCGTCCCCGGGCCCGTTCGACTCGCCATTGTCGTGCTGCTGGAGGAGCGCCGAGATGAGGGACTCGTGGACGGCGGTGGTGAGGCCGGCTGACTGATCATGCAGGCCGTTCTCGCCGCCGGCGGACTGGCTGCTCGGGCCGAGGGGCTCGGGGGAGTAGCGGGCGGGACGGCGGCGGGCGCGCGTCACCGAGAGGACGATGGGCCGGTTCGAGACGCTACGGCTCGAGGCTACTGGGGTGCTCTGCTCCTGTTGTTCCTGCTGCTCCTGCTGCTGATGATGATGCGTCGAGTGTTCATGCTGCTGCTGCTCGAGAGCCGCCGCCGCCATGTCAGTGCCGTTGTGGCTTGGGGCGCCGCCGTCGTCGGCAGCGGCGGCCGAGCGACGACGTCCACGGCCCGGGGAGAGCCGCGCGAGAGCTTCGGGGGCCCGCGTTACTCCCTCGCTGCTTTTATTACTCACGCGCGCACTCTCTCCTCTCCTCTTGTTTACCAACTTTACTCCGGCCTCAACTTTGCGCCGTTGAGGGAGGGAGAGCTATACGACGACGCGACGAGGCCCGAGCGACACGAGCCATGCACCGGCGGCGAGCGACGCGAAAAACTGCACAGTCCACGGCTCTCGGGCCTGCACTGTGCCGGCAAGCTTACGGCAAGAGCGCACGCGCGTATCGAGGCCCACACAAAGTACGCGCACACACACCGAGAGAACCGTTTGCCGTCTCTCTCCAACCGATGCTGTTGGAGTGGAGAGCCGAGCGCTTCTACAGTCCGTGCCACTCCACCCAGTCGATCGTACGGCGCATACCTATTTTCTGCTGCTCACTCTCTCTTTCTCTTTCGCTCCGACGCCAAAGACTCTCGCAGCGCCGTCGGCGGCTAGACTCCGCAATACACTCACACGCAGTGAGCTTGTGTGCGTTTGCCTCGGTATACGATTCGCCGTCCTTATGCACTTTTGGGCTTCTGCCCGACGACGCTTAGGGTCGTTTTTTTGGTGGACTTTTTAATAGCAGGAACTTTAGATGTTTTGCTCGTGATGCGGTTGCCGTAAAGGGAAAAGACGGGCAACTCCCTGGTTTCTCGACTTAGAACCGAGGTAGAATCAGAACGATGAGAGCGTTGAAGGGAAAACACTTGGATCGGTAGAATAAATCGGCTAGTCGGCGGGCGTTGTTTTGCCGATGCGCGATTTAAATGTGTTTTTTAGATGCGTTGAATTATAGTTTTGTAAATTTAGGATAAATTATTGCTGATTTTGACGATTGACTGAACAAGTTGTTCTGCATACTCTTTGAGAATACTATAAGTGCGGCGATTGCGATTCGTTACGGTTTTAAATAATTTAAGTACAACGTTGCAGCAACGTATACTCACGCGTTCCACACATTTTGAAAAGCACATGATTAACTTTATGCATATACATCAAAACGATCGTTATATAAACATTGCAACATCATAGTAATACGTAAAACCAGACCAATAATTTTTGCTTTATTCAAACAAGTTCGTTTCTAATTTCTCTTATCAAAACAAAATTTCGCAAAATATCTAAAACTCTCCCTCCCCTTCTTTTTCCAGATCTCGCGCAGATCCGCGCGCTGGTCGAGTCAACGGGTGCGCTGAACGGCGGCACGACCTGCCCCTCCTGCGACATGCCCTTCGACAAGGGCAAGAAGCGCCGATTGATCGACTCGTGCGGTCACGAGCGCTGCTACGCCTGCCTGTTCCGCAGCGAGGCGTGCCCGCTTTGCGCCCAGGAGGCGCGCCGGCGCATCCTCGACGACGACGACCTCGACGACGAGGACGAGGATGAGGAGTACGAGCCGCTGGAGCCCGAGGACGAGGAGCGGGCTATGCTCGGCAGGCAGGCTGGAGGCTCGATTGCCGCCGCCCGCTACTTCAACGCCAGCCACTGCCTCGACTGGCTCGAGAGCTCGTCAGCTGCGAATTCGCTGTGCGGCAGTCCCCGGCCGAGGCCCAAGTTCGCCGCGAGGACCCATCCGCCTGCTCAACGATCACAGGTATGTTGATTGTTTATTTATTCAATGTGGATTAATTTGGTTCATAGCGATTACTTCAAGATATATTTTTCTTTTAATAAATGTAAAAATCGGCAACATAGCTTTCGTACGTGCAGAATTGAGATTGCCAGGTCAGCTGCGCGCTTAATTGTATCTTCGCGATTCGACGGCGTTGATCGGCGTAATTGAACAGCGGCCGAATTAACATTTTAACAAGCAGCGCGCATAACGCTATTCTTATATATCGAAGTAACAAGCTTTGATTATCGCGGCGGCGTCGTTAAAAGCAAATTGTGCTCATTATCGCTTGAATTATTTATCAACATTTTATTCGCAATTCTTATTTTTTTTTTCCTCAAATTTACAGAAACTCAACGACGACGGGAAATGCTTGAAAGGAAAACCACCCATTCTACCCGAATCACGACACAAAGCCCAAGGAATGATCCAAAGTGAGTTTTCCGATTGATGATTAAAAACAAATGAGATTTAATTTTTGTTATTAATTCACCTGTTATTTTTTAAAAATATTTCTAGGCTGTCCCACACCGCCAACGCAGCGGAAAAAATTCTTCCTCAACACGAGGGCACTGAGAAGTCCATTTGGCTCAAGCCGGCAATCCAAGCGGAGCGAAGCTCAAACGCCAGACACGAACTCAACGACCGATAATCCTTCAGCTCTTTCCGGTAAGTTTTTTTTATTTGTTTATGTACATTTTGACATTGTCATTAAAAAAATCGTACGTAATTCAGAGTAAGTTTCTCGTGTACACGGAGAGACTGGTTCGGTAAAAATTATGGTAGTTCCAACGGTAATCTTGGACCTCCTTGTTTCCTACCATAATTTTTATAGGTGAACGACT
>JAPYYQ010002266.1:0-39464 GCA_030522585.1 Anagyrus pseudococci | reverse complement strand
ATTTGTAACATTGGAAGTATATCCGAGCAATGCTATTTGGATATAGCAATTTTTACAATAGTAGGTTGTAATTTTTACTAGAAATTTTTCTCAGTGTACTACCTACTCTTTAGGCATTTATTTTAAGAACAAATTGACAAATACTTTTAAGAAATAATTTTTTCCTTGCTAAAATATTTTCATAATTGTCAAAGTATAAGTTACATCGAAAGCTTGTCATCTATGTATATGAATAAATGATTATATTCAATTATATTTCGTTAATGAAACACCTAATTTTACCTTCAAATTCAGTTTGCGTCAATTGCAATTTAGCTGGAGCGACTTTCCTTATTTTTACGACAACATCTCGTTAATGATACTGATGAAACATTAATTAAGCATGAGCAGTACAAATAATCATCACAGAGTTCATCACATAATAAACATTACTTTAATAACAGAACATTATAGCGATTGATTTCGGATCGAAGAAGCTAAAGTATAGTATTCAGTTAAAGTTAGTCCTTCATTCAGAATAGAATGGATCCGTTTAGTTTATTACTAGTGCTGACTTTTATATTAATCACGGCTTATTGGTTTTTAACGAGAACATACGATTACTGGAAAAATCAAAAGGTTCCATTTTTGCCAAATCCAATTCCGGGATTCGGACACATGCTGTCAGTCGTGACTGTGAGGGACAATTTATTTACATTTGCCATGGACGCATACAAAAAAACCAATGCCAGTGCCATTGGCTTTTATTTCCTGCAGCGGCCTGGATTGATCGTACGAGATCCGGAATTAGTGAAAAGTATCCTACTGACCAATTATAAGAGTTTCTACGTCAACGGCGTTCACGTTGCTGAAAAAGCCGATCCGTTGATAATGAAAAATCCTCACTTCATACCCGATCTCGTCAAGTGGCAAGAATCAAGAGCCCGTGTGATGAAACACTTGTCGAGCAAGAAATTGCAATGTTTACTCGTTATCATTCGGAAAGTGTGCCGTCAATTAAACGACCATCTGCACAGAAAAATGGAAGACAACGGCTGTGCATTTGAGTGCGAGTTGAAGGACCTTTTCGTAAAGTACACCGGCGAACTCGTGGCAAACGCTGCGTTCCGAGTTCAAGGACAAAGTTTCGAAGACAATCCGGACGAGCTGGCCTTTACGAACGTTACGAAAACGGTGTTCGCGTCGACTTTGATGAACAGCGTTAGACAGGCAGTGATATTCTTCCTACCGAGCGTCGCCGAGTTTTTCAATGTCAGTTACATACCGAAATCAGCGGACACTTACTTTCGCGAGCGCGTCAAGTGTATTTTGAGAGGAAACGAAGAAACCGATACCTCTTTCAACGACTATTTACAGTCCTGCATTGAAGTTAACGGGAAAGACGACGCCGAGGCTGTAACCGCGGATGCTCTCATTTTCTATTCGGTGTACCAAACGTCGAGCACGGCCTTGTCATCCGTGTTCTACCACCTTTCCCAAAACATGGACGTGCAAGAAAAACTGCGCGAGCACATTGTCACGAGGATAGAAGCGGCCGGCGGCGAAGTGACGTACGAGTCGTTGAAAAGCATGAATTACCTGGAGCAAGTGATTTACGAGTCGATGCGTTTACTGTCGCCGGCTGGCAACCAAATTAAAATTTGCACCGAGGCAATCACGCTCGCGGGAAGCGACGGCCTGCGCTATCATCTTCTGCCGGGGCAGTGCGTGATAATACCCAATTGGGCGCTGCATCGAGATGACGAGTACTGGCCCAATCCGCGTGTCTTCGATCCCGACAGGTTTAATCCGGAAAATGTAGCAGGTCGTAGTAAATACGTGTTTCTACCGTTTGGAGAAGGCCCGAGAATGTGTGTTGGCGTGAGGCTGGCGATTATGTTGATGAAGGCTACGACTGTCTCGTTACTCACTAAGTACTCTATTGAAGGATCGACGAGAACGAGAGTACCTTTAGAAATCGATACTTCTGGCTTTTTGTTGTACATTAAGGGAGGTTTATGGGGGGTATTTAAAAAATTGAAATGAACATATGATTCGCTGTATTTCATATATGCATATTTTTTATTATTGTAGATATTATATTTAATAAAATACTAATAAACATGTCAAAAAAAAAGTATAATTTCTCTTCGAATACGCAAACGTTGCGGAGCAAACAAATCCAAGCAGTATAAGCTTCTTCCTCGGAGGCAGTGTGTGTTCTCGATTAACATGCAGTCGCAACAAGCGTATTCTCATCCGATGTACCAGGGTGATCCCCTCTGTATATGAGATACACTCGGAAGCTCGGCTAATACCAAATACTAAGCCATCTTTACCTCCGATAAACCAATCGTCCCGAGCAATATGCCTCTCTCTCTCTCGGGCTAAGAGCCTATAGCTCTCGCGAGCCACCAGAGCGTTAGTGTACTACAAACGTAAACCCCTGCCAACAAGCCTGGGATGACGCAAATTCACGACAGCTGCAGCCGTGTCGCTTGGAGAGAAGGAGCAGAGGGGCAGCCCGGCCAACGCAGAAAAGAGATAGGGCAAAACGAGAGAGAGAGAGAGAGAGAGAGAGAGAGAGAGAGAGAGAGAGAAAGCCGAGGACCAGGCCGGAGGAAGCAATTCTGGATCTTTATGACCTACCGAGGACGTAAAGTGGCGTTATCCCCCTCTCCGACTTCTACCCTCTGTGCGCTAGGATCTTCTTAGTCCAGGGGAAAACGCGGAGGAAAATCGCTCGGGACTCGCACACACGTGCTAGCTCCTGCTAGGAAGCACTTGGAGGGGGAGATAACGGGGCAAGTCTGGAGCTCGTGTACACGTATATCGTAGCGAGAGAGAGCAATACACGGACCGCGGGAATATCTCGTGTGTGCACTCGGCATACAACGATTCGCCTCGGGCTCGTAGGCTATAGACTCGAGCACTCGTGTGTCTCGGCGAGAGACTATGCGCGCTTCGCGTTTGAGAAGCGCAACAGCGAGCTGCTAATTACGTTTGCGCTCGAGATTTCGGCTTTGCAAATTCCTTTAAGTTCTGTGTGGTTATAATGATAAAGTCATTATGGAAATCGAAGAATTTCCGTGGCTTTGTATAATTAAGCTTTGACTTTGCCTTGGGGTTTTTCTTTTTTTTTTGTTTGTTCCGCGTTTAAATGATTAACTTTGACGGTTCCGTAAGTTTCTGGATAGCTGTATTAATATTTGAAACGTAAAGAAACTCGTATGGAAATATTGATTTTACAATTAATAAAAGCGAGCTAACAAGTTTTCTTTCTCGTTAAACAAAAAATAATAAATGGAAAATTGTACTTGGTTAGTCAGAGGAAACAATCGCAGTGACAAACAGAAATTCATCGATTCAAAACATTATGCAAAAGTTAAAGTGACGGTAATCCTAATTACCATTTTTCTAACTGACAATTATTGTCAGTAAAAGTCGAGTTTCTGATTCAATTAACGATTATAATGACGATTGAATAAGCTTAAAAGATACGAAGATATAATTTTTTTATTGACATTATAATCAATTCAATTTGTCTTAATTAAAAATTTGTATTCTTACCTAATAATTTTTTTTAAAGATCTCTGTACTCGTGTGGGATAAAGAAGTAATTGTTTTCGATAACATCATTGAGTATCTTATTTACGATTTTGATTGATAAACGAATGTTTTCAAAATTAAATACGTAATTTTAATATTGTATATATTTTTTTACTTTATTAAAGCTATTGTTATACATTTTTTAATATTTCACATTACGAAATATTACAAAACAATACTTACACACTAAGTTTTTAAAAACTGTTCAATATTTATTTTATAGTAGTAAAATTAGTACAAAAAAAAACTGAAAAGCACACCGATCAATCTACAGTATAAATTATTTATTACAATAGGCCGTACTACGTTCAGTCCATGGATCTCCGGATGACATTGAAAGGATAAGGAGCCATTACCGATGTTCTTAACGCCCTGATCCACCGATTCGCAAAAGCTTAAAGCTCGACACCGAGCTGCTTCGTCATTGTTGCGCATCTGCATGCATTAGATGCCAGAGGGTACATAACAGGTAAGAGGTGCAGAGCAAAGAAGATTGATAATCATTAGTCGCGCGCAAACACACATTTCGTCGTTTATTTTGAAAGAGCGCACCGGTGACGTAAGACGCGCGAGAGATAGCAATATCGCAACAAGTGTTTGTTTACGATTCTCATTGCTCGAGAGAAAAAGCAACACGCGCATTATCTCGTTAGCGAAATTTTTTCCGTCCCTGGGGGTGAAGAAAAGAGTAGGATGACTACGGTCGACATCCCGACGTCATATTCATCGAAAAACAGCTTTCTTTTGAGACTAGGAGTATTTTACTGACATTAATAAGGAATAACAGCTATCGCTTTGCATAAATTACAGCTTTTATTACAAAAAATCACAATTTTTATAAAGACGCAGTTATCAGAAATCGAACAACTCCACAATCTCATACTTTGTCAGAAAATAATGTCAATCACCCGGTTTTCTTCAATTTCTTCCACGAAGCCCACAGTCCACCCTTGATGTACAACATCAACGAGGCCGTATCGAGCTCCAGCGGCGTTCTCGTCTTTTTCGAATGCTCGACCGAGTAATTGAGCAGCATCGACGCGACCGCCGCCTTGACCAGCAGCAGTCCCAGCCTGTATCCAATGCACATCCTCGGTCCTTCGCCGAACGGCAGGTAGACGTACTTACTGCGACCAGCCGCATTCTCCGTGCTGAATCTGTCGGGATCGAAGGTCTCCGGGTCCGTCCAGTAATTGCTATCGAGATGCAAAGCCGTCACCGGTATGATCACAAACTGCCCCGGCAGAAAGTGGTACTTGAGCCCGTCCGAGCCGGTCAGGGTCGCCTCCTCGGTGCAGAGCTTCATCAGCGCACCAAGCGGCGCCAGCAGGCGCATCGACTCGAATATCACCTGCTCCAGATAATTCATGTCCCTGAGTGACTCGTAATTCAGCTGGCCGCCGTTAGCCTTGATCGTCGTAGCGATGTGCTCGCGCAGCTTCTCCTGCACCGCCACGTTCTGCGAGAGATGATAGAATACCGTGGACAAGACGGTGCTCGACGTCTCGTACACGTCGCCGTAGAAGATTATGAGGTCGGCTATTATGCTGTCCGTCGCCTCCTCGCCGTTCGCGTCGATGCAGAACTGCAGGTAGTCGTTCGGCGCGATGTTCTCCTGTTTTCTCTTATTCAAAATCGCCAGCATGTTGCGCCGGAAGAAGTCGTCGGCGCCGTCGGTCAGGAGGCTTATTTCAAAGAAATTACCAACGCTCGGCAGGTAGAAGAGGACCGCCTGCTTGATGCCGTTGAGAAACGTCGGGGTGAAGATTGTCTTGGCGTAATTCGTAAACGACTCCTTGTCCGGCTTGTCCTCGAAGCTCTGACCTTCGACGGCGAAGGCAGCGTTGGCCACGAGTTCACCGGTGTATCGGATGAAGTGCTCCTTGAGATCGCACTCGTACGCTCCGCCCTCCTCCTCGATCTTTCGCCCGACGAACTTGTCCATTTTCGAGCAGACCTCTCGCATGATCACAGTCAGATGCCGCAGCTTCTTGCTGGACAGGTGACTGGTCGTCCTGGCTCTGGCGACCTTCCATCCGGTCAGGTCTCTCATGAAAAATGGATTTTTCGCCATCACCGGGTCGGCCTTTTCGCTGATGTGCACCCCGTTGTTGTGGAAGTTGACGAAATTCGTCTGCAGTATGCTCTTCACCAGTTCCGGATCCCGGACTATCAGGGCAGGCTGTCTAAGGAAGTAGAAGCCAATCGCGCTGGCCTCGGTGCTCTTGTACGCCTCCATCGAGAAGGTCGGCATGTTCTTCTTCAGCATCATGATGGGCAAGATATGACCGAAACCGGGTATCGGGTTAGGCATGCTCGGCACATTTTGCCTCTCCCAATAATCGTAATTGCTCGTTAAATAGCGATATGCGGCGATCGCAATGACGATCAGTAGCGCCAGTAGCAAGTACAACGTGTCCATTGCGCTGCCGAGGAAGAACTGCCTGTCTTTTCCTCCCGGCGACTGCTTAATCTGGCAAATCACGCGGTGACGTAGTATAAATCATCTACAGCAGACCTATACTTTTAATCCCGTCCGGTCTCGTGAAAAAGTTTCCACTCACGATTCGCCAACAGTCCAAGTGGTTATCTATTGAAATGTTGTTGTCAGGCGCCGTTGATGTTTCTACAAACGAGTTACATAACCGATCAACAGTTCTATAAATAGATAACGCGCGATAACAGAGCGCAAAACTATACGCATTTAATTATCAATATCGCATCGGTCGCAATTAAAGGTATAGGACAAACGTTCTTTTCCCCCTACGATCGATCGTTAAAATCGAGTTATTTGGCCCTTTCGACGCTCAATTTCCAACCAAGTGCTTTATATAGCGTCCTCACGCGCTCGTTTAATACAGAAGCCTGTGCGGTCTATAAATTTTTCGCCCAGAGTCCGAGTCGCGCCTCTGGCTTATTGCGGCGCCGACCTGGCGCGCGCGCGCGCGCGTCTGTCAGAACTATAAGCGATTGCTGCGCCGCCGGGCTTTATGCAGCACCGCCGGCTGCAGTGTGGCGCCGGCTGTCTTGGCCAGTCTCCTCTCTGTGCGCTGCGACGAGGATGGATAAAGCTTTGTGTGCTTAGGCTTCTGTCATTGATTTGAATATTTTTTTTTTTTTTTTTTTTTTTTTAATTGTTGGAAAATCAATTTTTTTTTATTTTTTGTATTTGGCTTAAGGCAAATTAGAGTTTGCATGCAACGAAAATTGTTTTCGTGCTATAGGTAATTGCGCGTACAAAGCGTTTGTACAATTTGCCCTAAATTTTTACCAACAAAAATAAAAAGAATTTCATAACGGCATAATCGTAAGAACATAATACGAAATTGCGTAACTGTCAAAATCGATTTGACAATTAAGCATCAGTGCAACAAATTGTGTCCAGCGAGCAAACCTCCCTTTTTCCGGGCTCGACCTTTCCCCGCTCTCATAAAAAATTCAGTTCTCGGAGAGAACAGCCTACCAACAACACACAGAGAGAGAAAGGAGCGCACGCGAGCCAAGCGTGTCTGGCTTCTACTTAATGATACCAATCGCGGCAGGTCGTAAAGCCTAGGGCTAGTAAACGCGAAAAGCATTTCTCCGAAACGTAGAGACATAGGGTTGTGGGGGGGGGAGAAGGCAGGTCTAGTCTGATGAAAATCTCAGCATAGCGACGCAGGAGTAAGGAAAATCTCCGGGCTTTGGCCTTCTCTCGCTGCGGGGGCTCATACAGAGGCGCGCGGAGTATCGGTTTCAGTAGATAGTCCCGGGTTAAGGTCAGACGCCGCGTCTCTCTCTCTCTGCGATCCGATGAGCCGAGGACGAAGTGACAAGGATTCACCGGGGAGAGCGAGTTAAAGCGTGCGCGACGGAGAGGGCAAGAACTCGGATACGCCAGTCGCGTTCCCTCTCTTTCTGCCGGAGTATTGACGCGCCGGGGCTGGCTTTTAAATATTGCAACCAAGTCACGTTCGCGCTCGGCATGCCGGGCGCACGCGAGAGAGAGAGAGAGAGTGCGAGGCCACGCGCTACGTCCTGTGTGCCCCTTCCGAGTTCTCTCTTTTCTTTCCTCTGTCGTCTCCTCTAGTCCTCGCTGTCGTAGGACCAAAAGGAGGAAATGGGAGACGAGGCTAAGACCAGGCCTAGCGAGCGCAGGCTCGCTCGCTTATACGAGACCTCTCGTCTTTATTCCACGAGACGCTGGGCTGGCCTATTGGAAGAGACAGATTCGCCGACTGGCTAATGGAAACGGAAATTCTTATCGGGAGCAGGGTTGCATTGCTCTCTTTAACGATTTTCGTTTCGTTCGGTCAGTAACTATTTTCTTATTATTATTATTATTTTTTTTTTCTTAATTTTTGGATCGATTAAAATTCGTGGAAAGTATGGAAATGTGATGTTGTGGATTGAAATGTATGAATAGCTTTATTACATGCATGTAATATTGATTAACGCGTAGATTATTAAAAAGATTCGTGTACAGAAAATTGATTAGAAATGTCTCAAGTTTGCAAAAAATTTGAAAAACCTTAAACTGACCAAGTCTAACGTAGTTCGATAAAATAAGCATAGCCAAAAATTCTTCGATCGCTACGGTTACACGCTTCTAAGAAAGCACTAAGTAGATTCCAAGCGAGGCTGACTCATCCTAGAACCTTCGACGTTTAGTCAAGCCCCCGAGTTCAAGGTTAACTTTTTCCCGTTCCCCGCAGGATCGATCCTGCTCCTTCAACACCCGAGCCTCTTATTACAAATTGAGTCGTAAAAAGAAACAAAGGGCAAATCTGCACGAAAGCAATAAGCGATTAAAAGAAAAAAGAAGAAGAAAAGAAAAGGAAATAAATTGAACAAAACAAATCAGCCAGGACAATACGCGTTCTCTAATCAATCCCGCGTCAAAGGGGGGAGGTGGCGCCTGCGGCAAATTCAATATTCGTCCTCGGCGCCGGGGACGATGACGTATTAATAAGCAGTAGCAGGCCGCAGAGCGCGTATAATGAGCACTCCCTCGCGGCGCGTCTCTGCAGCCTACAGGCCGCGCACACGACTAACCCACCACCCCCTTCGCATTTTCTTCCTTTGACTGCATACACAGGGGCGAGGGAGAGAGAGAGAGTGTCACGTGCGCGCGCGCGCCTCTGCATCCCTGCTCCTGCTAATACTCGCTAGATCAGCAGGAATATAACATCGAAAATAAGGGTAGACATGCGTAAGTGGAGGATGAAGATTAGAGCGTAAAATAAGAGACTTACGGGAACGTAACTGGACGACCGGGGCTGGCAGAAAGAGATATCCTGCTCCGGCGATGCTACTCGAGGGTCTCTCTTTCTCGAGGTCCCGACGCGATCCGGACAACTCGTCCGCCAGTACTACTCGCTCTCGTGAGAGGAAAAGAGAAGGAGAGCGGGTGCGTTCGTGTGTGTGTGTGTGTGTGAGAGTTGCGTGTTTACGCGCGCGCTCTCTCGGCGGCGTTTCGCGCTTCTACCCTGGCGCGCGCGCTCGCGCCCCTTGACAACAGCCCAACCGGGATATATATGTATATCGGTGTATATAGGGGAGAGAAACTTGTGGCGCCTCGAGAGAGAGCAGACACCAACACTACGCTGTACTCGCTCCCCCGCCGCAGCTGCACACCGAGAGAGATCCCCTACACTGCACGCCGATAGAAAGAGAGCGAGGGGTAGTTTCAGCCTGGCCAGAAAGAGAGAGGGCCATATGAGCTCGCTCCTGCGCATCGACTTGTGTCGTATATGTGTCTGTGTGTGTGGAGAGAGAGACTACCCCCGTTGAGGGTTTCGGCACGAGTACCGCGAGGGCGCTGGCCATCGGTAACACCCGCGCGTCTGGGGGGTGCGAGTGTGCGCGACGCCGGCATTGCGCACCTCCCCCCCCCCCGAAACTCCCTCCCTCTCTTTGGGTAACGGAGGAGGGGTGACTGACGATCGAATGACGGTGAAAAACTGGCTGAAAAATTCGTGACCTCGAGACACGCGCTCTCTCTCCTTTCTTTTCGAGCTTGAAATCGAGAGCTTGCGTATTTCGCGAATGCGATTAATTTAAAAGGCGCGTAAGGCGTACAGCGTGTAGCGATATAAGTGTCGGACCGACAAATGGATATTTTTTTGGATTGAGAAAAAGTATAGGTACAGCCTGTACACGTCAGATTTTGTAATGAAGGGTATTAGCGAGGCGAGTATGTAAAATGTAAATAATCTTTGGTCGTTAAAAAAAGAAAAGCAAAGAAAATTCAAGGATTAATACGCAAGGGGTAGAGAGGGTTGCTTATCGATCAGCGAGACAAAACAGCGCTCTTGTTATAAATGGAATACAAATTAGCCATTGAATCTGAGAGGGGGGAAGCTCTCCACGCTCTTAATTTCGTGGAATTACAGCTCATTCGTTTGGATTGTACAGGCAAAAAAGCAAAATTATAATCCGCAATAGCCCTCGATCTCTCTTTGCCGAGCCGAGTCTAAGTGTATCGAGAAAAGTGGTGCGAGGGTAAAAGGACCCCTATAGGATGGATGAACAGGAAAAGAGAAAATTGTTGATTCAACAAGTATGCACATCGAAGTTTGCCGGATCAGCGCTTCAGCCAATAAGAAAAAAAAATATAGTTTCTCTCAAATAATTAGTCTTAAAAGCATCTAGCTGTTTTTGAACCACCGTATAACTTTTCAACAATTGCTAAACACCATAAACTGTCGCTCCCATTTAAAGTGTATACGCGCATACATAACAGAATCGAACGCAAACGTCAACAATGCAAAAGGGAGGGCGATACCAGCCGGAAGTTGAACCAGAGAAACCAGATTGGCCAAAGTCGGAGGAGGCATTAACTACAGCCGCAGGTTAAAGCATAGGGGGGGGGGAGGAAGGGAGTGTATACGGAGACTCCAATAAATTGTAAAATCCAGAAGCCTCGGCGTCGCGTCTGACTGCCGGGGCGTCCTCGATTCCGCAAAGTTTCCGCTTTAATAATGCAATGCCCTCCTCTCGAGGCCCTTCTCCATCGGAGTGCACGTGCATGCAAAACAAGACAGAGGGTGAAAGAGAGAAGGGTATATGCCGGTGATGAAGGAACGAACAGAGAGAGAGACGGAATACCGTCGGCTGCAAGAGCTCTCGCATTATAGGCTTTCTCTCTCGGCTGATCGTAATTTCACGCATGACGTGATGCATTGCCCGACACTCTCTCTCTCTCTCTCTCTCTCTCTCTCTCTCTCTCTCTCTCTCTCGCCTCTTTCGTACTATAACTCTCTGCGTAAGGTCTCTACGGAGAAATACGGGAATGAGGCTGATAGAAGAAGCCCCTTTCTGTTGTTTAAATAGAAAGCGAGGGAGAGAGGGAATAGCTGACTCCTGAAAACTGTGTTGCTTCCCCTATGTAGAGTTATCTGCCCCCTCTCTCTATTGGTACTGATCCGACGCTTTTCTTTTCTTCTCTCTTGCATCAGGCGTACATCGGAACGTATATTTAGAAAAAAATCCGTAGTTTTTCATATCTTGTCTGACACTGTCGTTGGAAATCTACAGTAGAGGCTGAATCGATAGGTGTACCAAACTATTGGCAGTCCGAATTATGAATTCCAAAGGGCTATTTGCAAAGCGAGAGGTGAACCTGCGGCGAATGGGAATTCCTCCTGGGAAATCAGTCCTTTGAAAGCCGAGCGACTTTTCGATTTTCAACCAACGACGTTGTTTGCGACCTGCAGGGTAATCAATACCAGCATTAGAGTACTAATTATTTATAAATTTTTACTTAAACACATAATAAAACCAAAAATTGCGAAAATAAGACGAAAATAAATAAAATTTGTACAAAAAGTCTCTTACACCTACGAAAATAGAAAACTTTGCAATAAAATACAATTTGTTATTATATAGTTCTTTTTCAATCGAATTTATTAAAATTCTTAGTGATTTTAACATAAATAAATATTTCATATGTATATATATATATTTCTTTTATCGCACATAAACTTTATGTATTCGCTTTTTCTTAGTTGAATATTTTTCTGAGATGACTAGTGAATACTTTGCGCTCTTGACATTTAAAAAAATAACTAACTGGAGATAAACTAATCGATTAAAAAAATATTTCTTTATTTCGTCACACGTTTTTTTTTTAACTATACATATTTATTCATACATATATTTTGTATTTTTTTTGTTTTCACTTTGCACGAACTTTCATTAATTTATCATTAGAGATTCGCAAAAATATGATGCGTACACGTTTTTCTTTCTCCTTTTAGTTTTCGTTATAATTCTGTTAGTATTAACTAAGAAGCGCGTAATTATAAAGAGACAAAACTTGAAATATTAATAAATAAAAGCATGACGTATTGTCGAGTATTAATTTCTTTTCATTAGGGGCGCACAAGGCAAGGCAGGATTGTCGTTATCAATTCACGAATGAAAATACTCGAGTAAAAATAGTTTTCATTTAAATTTTGATTAACTCTTAAGATAAAAACTACTTTCAAAGTAAAATATATATGTATATATATTTATCTTTCAGGACAAACAGCGCGTAAATCAGTAGCGCACGTTTGTTAATTCCTTAACTCTGACTCATTTACAAATCACATGCTACATTCAACAAAATTTAACAAACTTTCACTGGTTAAACAAATTCAGAATAAAACTTATTTATCGAACCTCGCCATAGCTCGTAATCTATTCTGTCTAAAAAATCTAATACATCTCATTTGTCAGCTAAGCTTAGCATGATACTAGTCGTTGGAGGGAGTAAATGAAAATTAAAAGAAAAAATACTTCTTGCAAGCTTTCGAACTTCATTAAGAAAATAAATATAACGTAGAAATACTATACGCAAAGAAAAAAATAAATAAAAATTGCGTAGCTTTTAATATCACTGCTGAAACAGAATTATGCTTGATCCTTTTCTGTTAGACAAGACTTATTGTCATAGGTGGTTTGAAGCTTCTCTCAGCGATGACGATTTGCCCAGCACTGCGAGCAGTAGTACTGATTTTCAGCCGAGCCAAAAAATTTGCAGTCTTGAGTGCGACAATGTTTAACTACGTTCTGTGAAAGGTAAAAAATTGTTTTTTAAATGACATCAGTTAATGCTTCATAATGTAACAATCAACACTTACGGGGTCATTGATCCTCCAGAGTTCATCTTTAGGTTCTTGCGATAATACTTGATCATTATAGAACGTGGAACTATAAAAGAAATCAAGTATTTAAGTTTCAGTCGCATACGAGTAGCATGTGGATTATACAAATTCTTACTTTGACAAATACAAGGTACGATCTTTATTGGGATTCGAGGGCGGTAGCTTGCTAACGCTTGCGTGACTGACGCTGTCGCTCGCGGCGTAAAACTTGGACTTGCCGGCCCCGTAATTCATCTCACTTACGGGCTGGCTGCTCTGTTTATCTTTAAGGTACCTGCAAAGTCACGCGTTAATTTATTAAAATCAGCGAAAAATCGAATCGAGAGATTTAACCTACCTAGCATGAGCGCTTTCAAGGTAATTCTGTAGCATTTGGTCGACGAATTTGTGCCGTTTACTGCGTATCCTTACGCAGAGAAGAGTCTCGCCGTAGCCGGTGGAGCTCGAGGCTGAGTGACTTTTCGGCCGCTTAGCCATCGACAGGAACTTCCTGCTGACGGACTTGCCGATAGAGCCGAATTGCTTGGCCACTCCTATCAACTGCTTTGCCGTCTTGCTCTTCGTCGCGTCCAACTCCACCAGCCTGTCTATCTCATCGGGTGTGAAGACTTGATACTCGCAGTCCAGGTACTCCCGTATGAGAATTTCCATCTGAGAGTTAAACGCACAATGCAATTGGCTTTCTAATTTCTGTTATGAGTGGAGTTGAAATGTTTTTTCTGGTGCTGATGTGCAAATGTAATGTATAAAGATGGTGTGTCGTTAAAAAAGTACTTTGATAGCTGGTGTTAGCATGTGAGTGTTGTTGAGTGAATATATTTATTATCTGGAATATTAATATCTCTAAACGTTACTGTGAACAAATTGTTGAAAAATCAATAGATAAATTTCAATTCATTTCATGACGTATTAAAAAGTGTTGATGTTACTTACTGCTTGATGGTAATCAATAAAATTGTATTTTTGTGTGTGGATATGCCAGTGATTAGTCATGCTAGATAAGTGTGTGGGGCAATCTTGATTTCAAGATATTAATAATGTATGAGAAACTTTGGATAATGTGATTTTATGAATGTTAAAATTCTAAAAGCACAGAAAGAGTCATTTTATTGATTTGTGGTTTAAAAAAAATTGATTAAAAATTATGTTTAGAAATTGTAAAGAAATAATTCTGTAATTATTAAAATCAACAATTGATATAACAATAGCATTGAATAAAAGAACTTGAACTAAATATCTAAATCAAAAGAGAAGCATGTATAACATTGGCTTGGAAATGCTAATGTTGCAATACAATTTTATTCTGCTTGCAAAATATATATAATAACTCAATTATTAAAATAAAGCAAAACACCAGGGAAACTGAGAAAATTAAAGAGAACAAACACTGATAATGACTAACACTACTCACGGTTTCCGGTTCACAGGTAAGCAAGTCCTGTGAAGCTGTCCAGATCCAATCAGGACCAGGGTCAATAGCAAAGAGGACAGGGTAAAGCTGACCGGTATCCGGATCAACAAGAGGGATGCTATAACCCTCTGTACTGCCCTCCCTTGGGTCTGAACTGCTGTCGACCGTAACAAGGGGGGAAAAATGGGCTGAGTGATAGGCCAACAGTAAAGGAGTGCGATGACAACGCGCTGGTGGAACTTCAAATGGCAAATAGATACCGCCAAACGGAATTGGGGCGAGTGCCATGCCTTGGGAGTCGCGTAACATTGTCTCGGCAACGACGATTATCGGTCGTCGTAATACGTGCGCCAAGGCAAGAATGTGTATCTAAAAGAAAGAAATTCGTTTATTAATGTTCAGCATTGGTTTTCGGATATTTTGGAGTAAATAACTTACCTCTTCTAAACTTTGGTACGAGGTACTAGTTTGATTTCTAGGATATGCAGATGCCATGTCAACTATGCCTTGCCATTCAGCAACCCACTCAGCTTCAGTGTACGATAGACCAGCATCTGCGTTAAGGCCCATTTGTCTCCATCTCCATCTCCTGATAATTTAAGGAAAAATTTTTAGAAACTTTTCGAAAAAATTAATTATTAAACATTTGCACTTTTTATTGTTTACCTGAATAAAGCCAGACGGTATTCCCCTTTAGAAAGTGTATCATGCAAAGTTTCTCGTAGAGACAGCTCTCTATCATGGAAACCCCACATTCCAAGGGATGCAGCATGCAGAAGACAATTTCCATCGCCAGTTGTTGCTAGTGGCCATAACACTCTGTTTTTTCCTCCACACCACCAATTTAACCTTCCAGCTGACTCGAGTGAATTTAAACATCCTACTTCTATAAGTTCTTTTTCCAAAAACTGGCGAAAGTCATCTGGAAAATAGAAGGTATGACTTAATCTTATTTAGTTATAAAAATTTAATTTAATTAGACAGATAAGATAGAGGCAGACTAATTAAGATGTGAGTGCTAAATCAAATATACAAACATCGTATCAATGCAAAGATTGACTTTTCAGAATTCTCTGTGTAGTTAAAACGCATTATTAATAGTACACTTAGTAACACAGATAAACTTTTGTCAATTGCATCGCTTGATCTTACCTGGATAAATAGATAAATCAGGCAAGGAGAAAGTAAACTCTGGCATCTCAATTGATCCCAGCTCCAACTGCCTACGTGCATGCTTAACAATATCAGCATTCTCAGTCGCTCTTGATATGCCACGTGAAAGTTTCTTGGTAGCTCCTCCATTGGGAGGCTCGAGCGAGCCAGCAGTGGAGCTACCTTCTTGGTTGAGCGCATCGTACACTGATAAGGCACCGCTCATCGCAGTATCGTGCAGAGACATTCAGAGGCGATTTGCAACGGTGTCCCTGATGTTTTACCTAGAGGTCATTCGTTGAATTTGCAACCCGCTCCAAAATAATAAACTACAAGTACGTAGCAAGGGCTTGCCTGTACTCACATTATGCTCGCGAGTCATCAACTGTGGCGGCCTCACCTGCAAAGCAATCACCTGGTTACTCAACGCATATCAATCACCAGCTCACCTCCATTGTGTCTGGCTAAAAAGCTGAAGGTCTAACGCTTGCGAGAGGTGCAACCAAGGACAAGTGGAGGTGGAGGGGGGAGAGGGGGATCTGATATCAATGTCGATGGAAAATTCACCTGCGCGTCTCTTCGCGAAAACGCACGAGGGACTGGCGTCGCGCACTTACCTCGATGCGCAGATAAACATCTCTCTCGTTACTCGACAATCTCTCGACAGTCGCGACTATATACTGCGGCGACGGTGGCTCTGAAGCGTCGAAAAACGCTCGCGACGACAGGGGGGCAGAGAGAGAGAGCACACCTATATAGGTAAGATGAGCAGTATAGCAAACGACGGGGCTCGAAAGACAGTTGAACAACAAGGCAACTCTATTTTTCACACCGTTATTTCCTTAGCTCTCTGGCTCTCGCGCGCAGACGATATATCCGCACACACCTGCGCAGCGCGCTCACGGCAGCAGGTTTTCGTGCAGTAAACACGCACGCACTCCACACACGATTATGAGAGCGGTCGGCGGCGGCGAGGGGGAGGAGGACTTTTGTAGAGAAGCCCACACACCGTGTCCACCTCCTGACGCGGATCAACAGCTGCGCGCGCGCTCTCGCACACGCCGTATATGTATATTAGACGGAGAATCTACGCGAGATTATCCCCGCCACACGGGCTCTCATGGCCAGAGTGCCAGAGTGCCAGAGTGCCCAGAGCAACAACGCGACGACACAACACAACACGTATATACAACGGCATACACACACGCGCGCGCAACAACGACGACACACTCTCAGGCGTTCAAGCAGACGACGCGCGCGCGGAGTGGGGTGCAGGGGGAGCAGCCGACAATGGAGGATCGCGAATTGGGGGGGGGGGAGGAAAACAATCGATAGATCTGGAGAGGAGAGGAGGCGCGCGTGTTTCTTCTTCCGCCCGCCGTCAAAACGCGGCGATCAAACAGGCTACACCGTGGAATATATATGTGTATATAAGTAAGGGATTACGTAATTGCGCGCTTTTGAGAGAGGCTGGCTGCGCGTACACGGTGAAAAATAACGTAAAAGGCCAGAGCTTGAGGCCGCGCGCGGCCTGCGGCAGCCGATTCGGCAAGTCGGTACCCAAGCAATGCGGCGCGAAATTTAAAAATTGGAAAAAATTAAAAATAAATTGTTTTTACGAAAAAATTGTTTTTCAATTGTTTATTCTTTTAATAAACAATTATCCGGCCCAGGCTACCACCCAATAACTGCCGCGCGCACCTTGCAAACTGTAATATGGGGCTATGGGCGCGCGAGAAAAGAGATCCGACGTTGGTTCGGTGAGATAAAATATCGCTATAAAAATTGGGGTATTATCGCGTTTTTAATTAAAATATCAACTGCGAAACGAAGCTCCAGGGGGGCACGAATGCGATTTGCGCAATAGTGGGTGGTTGTGGCGTTACAAGGAGAGAAACGAGCGAATCCACAAGTTCGTAAACAAAAAAAAACAATAAAAGTCTCGAGGGGAGGGACAGGTCATCGCGAATGTAAAAGAGAGAGCCAGCGTAGCGTCTCGTCATCGTTTAACTCGACTTAAAAGGCCAAAGGCAGGCTGAACCTTGGCCCGCTAAATCGAACGCGAACGTCGATGTCGCAGGCAGACTGTATTTACCAAGCGCCAAGAATTTTTAGCAGAGAGGCTTCGAGATGATGAAAAGGAATAAGGAACGAAACGTATACGAGAAGTATATCAGAGCTCTGCTCTTGAGTTAGAGCTAACCGCAGTAACCGTGCACTTGAACTCATCGCTCTCGTTCCTATGTTAATCTCCCTGAGAGATCTCTATTTCCCACTTCTTGTTTCTGCTATCGTCTATATCGTACGCTTGCGTGAGAGTTACGCGGTTCACATTCACATATACGATATACAGCCATGGAGATGGTAACCGTGAAGAGCAAAACAGGCTGAAAATTACTAAACGCTTATCGACTGGGAATTGCTCTTTTTAGAAAATGGGATTTTCCAAGGGATTTACCTTACCGACGGCCGCTGAAATAGTTATGTTTTTTCTTAAAAAAATAATAAACTGACGTTCGCGAGGAAAAATTTAAAGTTTGAGGATCGTCGAGCAGAGCGATTTATTGCATAGTTCGGCATTGGTATCGCTTCGAAATTTATGCTGTAAAAGTAGAAACCAAACTGGTAATATCTCATACGTTGGCTGAATATTATTTAATTATAAAACTTGTTCCTAATAGAAATTCAAGGATTAGAAATGGAAATGAAAATTTATACCAGTTATTAAAAATAGCCAAAAGTTTAATTGCATTTGAAACGTTCTATCTAGTTTTTACAAAACAACGATGACTGCTTTTTATTGTAACCCGCCGTAAAGGAAGTGATAACGACGTTTGCTAAAGAAGACTAGTCTAGTTTAAATTGCCGACGAAAACTAGTACAGTTGTAATTTCCGCGAAAACCAGTATGTTTCAACGGTTTGCGGCGAACACTAGTATAATTTAAATTACCGTCGAAGACTAGTACGTTTCGCAAACTTCCGGCGAAAACTAGTTCACTTCGCGGCCAATACTAGTACATTTTGGAACGACAACTAAAGATAATTACATATTCAACAAACAAGCATAAATAATTAAATATATAAGATAATTAAAAGGGCTATTGAATAAACACAGTGTTGTTACGTATATTTATAAAACATCTATATTTAAATTGACGCTAACTCGTGAAACGTACTAGTCTTCGTCGCAAACACGCGAAATGTACTAGTTTTCGACTGAAACTCGCCAACTGTACTAGTCTTCGCCGCAAACCAGCGGAATGTACTAGTTTTCGTCTGAAACTCGCCAACTGTACTAGTCTTCGCGAAAATTTCCAAGTACTAGTCTTCGCGGCAACTTTAGCAGGATGCTAGTTTTCGTCGGCAATTTAAACTAGACTAGTTTTCGTTAGCAACGTCGATAAGTAATCAAAGAATAACAAAATTAGAATTTCGAAAAAAGTTTTCAAAATACTCGTAACCTTGTAAAGTTGTGTTCGATGCAAATTGTATTGACACATTATAACGTGTCTCTACTTTCTTGCTTATTTTAAAAAGTATGTACAGTTCAAACCGTACAGTAGTTATTAAAAATCCATGAAAGGTGAAGTAATTAGCAACTACGATGGTTTTAGAATGCAAACTTCCTGACAAAATATGTGTATACAACTGCCAAAAAAAAATGAAACATTTGTTTTTCCACTCCTCTTACATACTTTAATACGATATAGCTTCCGTTCTTTTTGTGATAAAAAAAAACAAGAATAGGACTATAAAAGTCGAGCTTTTTTCGATTGTTGTCATCAGTTCGGGTTTGTTACAACAATTCGTTCTAGCATCAATTCGAGAATGGATTGCAAAAAATTTGTGTTCTCTCTAGCTGTTCTTCTGGCAGCTGACCATGGTAAGTTTAACCATCAAGCATATCGACTTATTATATAATTATTAACTCAGTAATTATTCGTTGAAAATCGTTTAGAAAGAACAGGCCAATCATTGTAACATTTTCGTATTCCAGTCGCTGCTCTGTCAAGGGAAAAGATCATCGGCGGAAAATTAGTGTCCACATCAGATGCTCCATACTCGGCGTCCATCCAGGTCTACGACCAGCACATTTGTACAGGTGCATTCATTAACTCTAGCATTGTGCTAACCGCCGCTCACTGTATTTACGGAGAAGGCGATACTCCTAGGATATACGACTACAAAGTTGTCGCTGGCCGTACTAATTTGGCAGATAAAAATTCCGGCAAGGAAGCTTACGTCAAGACGATTTACGTTCACGACAGTTTCAGGGCCATCAAGAATCCCCAACTCGAAGTTGAAAATGACATTGCCTTGTTGGTGGTAAGTAGATTGATTGTGTATTTGTAATTTGGTGACTTTAAACTTTTGCTACATGTCAGTTTGGTTTTCCAGTTGCCTGAGGACCTCTGGGACGATCATCTCGAGTTGCCCGAAGAGAACGAATCTTTCATTGGCAAAGATGCGAGCATAGCTGGCTGGGGCAAGAATAATAAAAATAGGGATCCTGACGGTCAATTGAGGTCCTTGGATGTTGAAGTTGTAGATCCCAAGTCCGTACGAACATGTGAACTTCCTGCTACGCCGGCTATTTGCGTCCGAGGCAAGAACGTTCGTAGCAAAGTCCAAGGAACTTGCCAAGTAGGTTTTTTTTCTATTTTTTGTTATTTAGTACCTTGTCTGTTCAAAAATTATCAATGAGCTGACTTTAATGGTATTATTATTATTGAAAGTTGAGCTTTAAAGTTCAACTATTTAAAGTAAAAGTTTTTGCTTTTAAACCTCATATGGAATCGAAAAATTACAGTTAACTTTAATTTTTCCAGGGTGACAGCGGTGGTGTAGTACAATGTGACAACAAAGCCGTCGGCATCGTAAGTTACGGCTCGTGCAACGAGGCACAAACACCAACAATCTACACGGAAGTCTCAGGATTTGTGCGTTTCATTAAAGGAATCTTGGAGGGCAATCCAATTGACGCTAAAAAAATAGATCTTTCGAAAAATAAACAGGGAAACCGCAGAAGAGCTCGAAGACTTGATGTTAACGCGTTTCTTGAAAGGATGAGAAAACACTACTTTAAATTTTCATAAAAATATAGGAAATTATATCATTCTGAATAATCTCGTTAGAGACTGTAATACCCGTTAATCTTGTAAATAATAATATTTAATTAATAATAAACTTAGTTGCAGTAGAAATTTGAGTTTTAGTATTAATTAAAAATAATTTTATAATTAATCTTTTCAGGAAATCTAAAAAATTAAAAGGCGTTGATTCATAAAAAAATTTGCTCGTTAGAGTCTATTAATAATTCGTTACTAACAATTACTTGTATAAATTTTATAACTTAAGTTTTTTAGTGAAAATTAAATTATTAACCACCTGCACGATTTCAAAAGTGTAATATAATATCTTTCAGTTAAAGACTACTAATTTTTTAAATTTATTCTTGTCAGGAAAATATTTTCGAGTTACAAATTTGTTTAATTATAAAGTTTTGGTGACTAAACTTTTGCTACATGTCAGTTTAATTTTCCAGTTACCTGAGGACCTCTCGGACGATCTTCTCGAGTTGCCGCGGAGCGAACGAATCTTTCATTGGCAAAGATGCGAGCATAGCTGTCTGGGGCCAGAATAATGAAACAGAGAAACCTGATGGTCTATTGAGGTACTTGGATGTAGAAATTTTAGATCCCAAGTCCGAACCAAAACGTATACTTCAGAGGCAAGAAAGCTTTCGAGAAAGTCCAAGGAATTTGTAATTAAATTAATAAAATGGTAAGTTTTTCTATTTTTTGTAATTTAGTACTTTATCTGTTTAAAAATTATCAGTGAGCTGATTTCAATGGTTTTAAAGTACAAGTTTTTGTTTTTATGGCTCATGAAATAGAAAAATTACAGTTGACTTTAATTTTCGCAGGGTAACGGTGGTGGCGTTCTCCGATTTGAGAACAAAGCCGTTGGCATCTGAAGTTACGGTCTGTGCAATGAGACAAAAATCAAAAATAAATATACGCCAGTCTCAAGAATTTTGCCTTTCATTAATGGAATCTTGGAGAGCAAACCAGTTGACGCTCAAGTCATAGATCTTCCGGGAAAAACGCCGTAAAACCGCAGAGGAGTTCTAATACTTGATTGGAGGCAGCGATAGCCGAGTACTGCTCCTCTAGAAGTCGTGGGTTCTCGATTTCCGTCAGAATCATCGAAGATTTTTCTTCGGTTTTTTCTGGCGATAAAAGAACCTCATGTTCACTACAAAATTTCTCTACGGCAAACATTCTGATTATGCCTTATCTCTACATAACAGAAGCAAAAGTGCCACAGTCGTACTAAATTTGAATGTCTTTTTCTTCGTTAGATAAACCATTATTAAAAATTGCATATTTTGCTTCACTTTCATACTTTTTAAGGATTACACATGAATTAAAAATAAAATAAAAAAGTAATTTTTTTTCGTGAATTGTTGATTTTATTAAACGTATATATCAAATTTCAATAAGTAGTTTACATATATTGTATATTTTATTCGGACGATTGCAATAATTCCGAATTTCCGTAGTTAATGTGTAAAATTCCTTCTTATCACGTTAGTTTCTTTCGCAGATATTTTTACATGCAATATAAGGACAATATGGAGTAACTGAAAATTCAATTATTTTGTTTAAGATTAAAGTGCAAATCTAACATGTAGAAAATGATACGATACAAAAAATCATGTGCGTTGACTTGAATAAGAAATCTTAAAATTTATTTTATTATTACCCTTGAATATTTAATAATGTACTTACGATCTTTACAGATTCCGTTAACGCAACAATTCTTTGAACAATCTGGATCTGCCGAGCACTAAAAGAATATGTAAGAATATGAACAAAATGCATACCACTTCATTGAATTAACAAACGAATAAAACTTAACAACTGGCATAACTATTACGTTGGCATAATGACATAACAACTTATGACACAATATATTAATTTATAAATAGAATTATATTTACCGGTTCCCCAACTTCAGCTGCTAAAGTAGCCGCGAAAAATGTAAGAAATACAAACAGCAAAATAAATTTGGCTTGCATTTTGATTAGTGTTAATGTTCCTAAAATAAAATTATTTCAATTATTAACCACATTCCTCTTCTTCTCTTCTCTACTACTCTAACGTCATATGTACTTACGTTTAAGGTAAGACGTACAAAATTTCAATTGGAACTGAATTACGAGACTAAAGCTTTGATATTTGTAGGCCTTTTTTTACTGAATACTACTTATCAATTGATTATTTACTTTAAATATCTTGATGAATTGAACCATTAAGGGTTTGTCAATGAATTATTACAGGTAGTTTCCTCGAAGCAGTTATATCGTGTATACTTGCCTAATACGTGTATCTCAAAATCGTGTGCTATTTTTATTTTTTTCGGATGGTTGATTCTTTTTTATTTTCACGAATATTTATTGCCTGATGTTAGAACTGAACTGTAATGGCTTTTAACATCATCACTGCTAATATTGATTTTTAGATTTTGTAATCAACTCATCAAGAAAAAAGATTAACATTATTACAAACGCTATACAGTATAGCTGAATAAATTTCGTAATTCTAAAAATATAAAATAAAAAATCTACTTTTTTGTGAAAATTTGTGCTTTTTTGTAAGCTCGTTGTAATCCGAATAATTTGCGAGGAAAAATTTTATGAAAATTAATAAAAAAAATTTTTTTTGGTGCATTAGATATCAATAATAATCTCACAATGTGGATTAAATTTATTTTAACGAACATCACTAATTTGCAGAACCTGTTATTTGTAAAAAATGTTGGTTTTCCTTGCAAAATCGATGCGTACGACTGTTTACAAAAGTTACATTTAATGCATCTCAAATTACTGCTAATCGCAGCAATATCTTTTCTTTTTCTTTATGTACAGACACATTTTCGCAATATAAATGTCGATGTAATAGTCAATGTTACAGCGTATATTTTACAAACGTATAATACTGCAGCAGTAACCGAGTTTAGCTCATAAACTAAGGGAAAAAATTTTTAAAAAAGACTGTCTTCATCACGATAAATTTTCTTTCATAATTGAATTTTAATAATATCCCGTTCCTGAACATAATGCGGAATGCATAACAGCTTTACGTTGGCTGGAAATTATTTAACTATGAGGTTTGTTTACAATAGAAATTCAAAGATTAAAAATCGAAACGAATGTGTATACTAGTTATCAAAAATAGCTAAAAGTTTAATCTCATTTGAAACATTCTATCTAGTTTTCACAAGACGTAGACGACTCTTTACTATATTGTGACCTGACGTAAAGAAATGTTGTTACACTTTTCAGGAAATATTGCGCTAAGAGATCCATTTTTGGAATCCATTAATGGTCTAAAACAGCCGTATAAATCTGAATTTTTTTTTGCCAGATAGACCATTATTGAAAATTGCACATTTTTAATGAATACTTATTATTATTATTATTATTATTATTATTATTATTATTATTATTATTATTATTATTATTATTATTAATATTATCAATTGATAGTATACTTTCCTGCAACTGTGTACTCAACGATATTCTTATTTATTTCGATGCACGATTCTTTTCAATTTACGCGAATATTTATTACCTGATTAGAACTAAGCTGTAATGGCTTTTAACATCATTATTGCTAATGTTCATTTTCATATTTTTTTATCAATTCATTTAAAAAGAGTGATTAACATCCTCATAAGCGCGATAAAGTACAGCTGAATAAATGTCGTGGTCCTAAAGAAAAAAATAAAAAATCTACTTTTTTTGAGATTTTGTGCTTCTTTATAAGCTCGTTTGAAATTCGAATAATTTGCGTGAAAAAATTTTATAAAAATTAATCGAAAATTTTTTATCTCGCTGAAGCAGATATTATTAATAATATAAAAATGTGGATTAAACTGCCTACCAAATCCGACTCAGTTCTTTTCTTAGGTGAAATAATTTTTTAACGAACATGTTATCAATGCTCAGAGCGTGTGTTTAGGGTGCGATAAATACAGGAATACAAAGGTTCATGATATCAGAAACATTTTATTTGTAAAAAAAATGTTATTTTCTCCTTGCAAAATCGATGCGTACGAGTGTTTACAAAACTTACATTAAAATGCATCTCAAATTACTGCTAATCGCAGCAATATCTTTTCTTTTTCTTTATGTACAGACACGTTTTCGCACTACATATCGATCGTAATAATCGAAATTGCAGCGCACATTTTACAAACGTATACAATAATGCAGCAGTTATACGAGCGTACACTTATAAACTAAAGGAAAGAATTTTTTTTTTTAAAAAGACACAGTCTTCGTCACTATAAATTTTCTTTCGTTACATTTGCGTATCTCAATTTTTCGTTAAAGAAAAACAAAGTCTTACAGATGCAAAGCGTCGTTTTAACTTTGCGCGACTGACGTCTCTTATCTTTACATGAAAAAAAAAAAAAAAAAAATTACATATCACAAGAAATCGAACGTGCGACGTACTTCTAATCGTAACTCGCATTACAAAGTCACCCTTACATTTCCAGCCATTACAAAACCGACGTTACAATCCATCCTCATCGACATCGCACGTCTCGTTAAAAAAAGAAAAAAAAAGAACAGAAACAAATCAAGAGCGAGATAACTCCTCTACACCAAGAATCGAGTATTCTCGCTCGTCAAACGTCGCTATCCTTTGGAAGCAATCCCTTGTCCACCCAACGCTCAGAATGTCGATACGCTAGCGTACTCGAGCATCGGCTCACCCACTAATCTACTTTCGTTGTCCTTGTTGTCATCGTGTGTGAATGTTTGCGCATATCTGCCAGTTCGATTAGACCTCGCCCCTTTTTTCTCTCTCTCTCTCGGCCGCACCCTCGTAGTGTGCCGAAAATATATATATTCTGAATAGGCGAGGAGGCATTGTAAACAGCCGAAGCTTCCGATGTATACGCGTGAAGCTATAAAAGTGAGTCGCGCTACGACGTTACGTGTTCTTATCTTCCTCGTTTGTTTTCTTCTTTCCTCGGATTTATCATCGCGATGGTAATGAAACAAAAAAATAGAGTCTCGCAGGTGCGACAGCGATAATTTCGTTACGCGCGACAATGGCCGCGCTTCCCTATACGCTGCGTCGTCGCGGCTCTCTGACTAGAGACGAGCACCTTTATTTTCTTTTTTATCAACCTCCGTAGCGTGTGCGTATACGCAACGCGTACTTCCGATTTGCGTTAAATCCATACTCCTGTCTTCTCTCGTGACTGGCATTTCATACACCGTATATAAAGACATACCGGTGCAAACAAAAAATGAACTTCTCGCCATCGAACCTCCAACATTCAGCCAAGCCCCACGAGATTAAGGAGCATTTTCCCTTTCTTTCAAAATACGTCAAAATGTCGAAAGATTGACAAGTCCCAAGTGCGCGTGTGTGAAGTGCACGCGGTGCGTCAGTGCCGAATAGACAATTCCATCGAGCTCGAGAGATTCCAGCCGAGCTGCTCTCGCATATAACTTCTCCGTAATATGTACACCGGGCCTGCCGGGAGAGGCTCTCTCTCTCTCTCGTCTGTTCCACGTGGTTCCGCTCGCGGAAGCACACAACAGCAAGCACACTCCATAAGCCTCCTCTCGTGTGTGCATGCCTGGCTTTGGCGTAATTGCTTATCCCGTGGCTGCATGAATCTTGCGCCTTTGCCGGTTGTACGAGGGGGGGGGGGAAACCCTCACCCGAATGATACGTGCCGCTAGCCGCGATAACTGTTCGCAGCCTCGCAGCCGCAATTTCACCTGCAACACAAAGCGACGGTTATGACAAAAGTTCACGCTGGTTTAACGAGCCGCGTATGGAAGAGAAGCTTACCTCGCGTATGGCGGAGGCGGCGTGTGGATCGGCGGCTCGACCGGATCGACGCAGCCGGGTATCGTGTGCTCGATCGAGAGGGCCGAACTGGCGCCGATGCTGCTGCGCTGGCTCGTCGTCGACCAGGCAAGCTGGCCGGGATTCAGCTTTATCGCGTCGTCGTAGCTCGGCGGAGCGTCGGCCACCGCCTCGTAGTCCGGGGGCTTCTGGCGCGAGCCCGCCGATGGCTCGTCGATCGATATCACGTGGATCGGATCGTCAATCTGCAAGTACAAGGGGTATAACGCTGTTAATTGTCGTTGGATTGCAATTAATTTTACGTTAATAACGAGGAAGAGATGTTTTTTTTTCGCGAGAGTTAAATCGGCGAGTGTACGATTATGATTTGCTCGATACTGTATTTAACGTGTACCGCTTGTGAGTTGATGTTAATCGGCTGGCGCTTTTCGTGTCAAGACGAAGGCCCAGTTAAATCGATTATTTAAATGAGAAAAGAAAAGGACGCATCGATCAATCTGATAACTTAAAGTTTGACATTTTCAATTAGCATTAATGCTTGTATATATCGAAGAGCAAATCGACGGAAAAAAGGCATTAACAGTTTATTTCCACCGATTTCCCAAATAGATATAGCATACATGACGTGTACTCGAAGACAGACTATAGATAGAAGGAAAAGGGAGGGAGGGACAGTCGATAGTGCGCTTATTTCCTCAGAGGCACACCATATGCAACATCGCCACGCGTTCACGGGAGCAAAATGTCATAGCGGCTTATGGACTATATATACCGCCGACCGCACTCTCGTCTATATTTAGCCGTTCATTACGTATATACATATTCCCCCCTCGAGCGGTTCGACGTACCTAGCGACCTGACAATTGCAGCTTTGCAAACATAAACGCGAATAAAGAAAAACCGAGAGAGAGAGAGAGAGAAATGTACGGAGGGCGATAGCGGCACAGATGCTACTTGCGTCTTATATATATAGTTATAGGCCCCTTCCTATACGTTTTTCTCGCTCTCGCGTTTGACCGCACCGGCGAACATAGACTCGGGAATTTCATATGCTTCCGGGTGAATATCCTTAAGACTAGAGAGAGCCTCGCGTAAGCGAGAGAGAGAGGGAAGATCCCTCGGATTGTGTAACCTTGTTTCGCTGCGCTCCGATTATCCGGGGGCCAGCGTTAAAATGCCCGTAGTGTTTGTTGTTTCTTCGTGTATGTGTGTGTGTTCTTTTTTTGTAAGCGTCCAAGTAGGCCGTAAGCCATTGTTTTTTGCGCGCGCGGCGAGTACACGAACGCGAATAGCCCCGTAACGAGAAGTCGCGAGCTTCGAAGCTTGAAAGCTTAATAAGGGCAGCGTTTAGGATTAATTACACTTTTTGCCTTCGTTATTAAATTTCATATTTTTCTTTCTTCGTTAACGTGAAAAATCGTGATGTATAAGACTAAAATTGTTTATAAAACGTAACAGTCGTTAAGTAACTCGGGATATATATTCGAAATAATAACGGCTCTCTCGATATTACCGCTGTAATTGCATCTTTTTATTCCAATAGTCGCGGGCGCTCGCGTAAGTAGACGGTATTAACACACGTAACCCGGTAATTGCTTGCACATTATAGCATAAAGCCTAAAGTAAACGTCGGACACGATTATGTTGGCCGACTACGCGCTATTGATTATTGTCCCTTATTGCTTCAAAACTTTCGGCCATTTCTTCCATAAGTTATGCATCCCCCATCTCGAGCAATTACTATCGATTGGTTGCTTTATTTGTTTCTAAAAATACAAAACCGCTTACTCTCTATAATCTTCGCCGAAATCAAACGCTTCGGCGGAGCAATAAAATATTTAGTCGGAGCAGTATAAATTGTACATTCAATTTCCGGCAGTCGTATATTATCATAAATATCAAAT
This sequence comes from Anagyrus pseudococci, assembly GCA_030522585.1. NCBI lineage: Eukaryota > Metazoa > Arthropoda > Insecta > Hymenoptera > Encyrtidae > Anagyrus > Anagyrus pseudococci. The sequence continues at coordinate 11,373 of JAPYYQ010002266.1, read as the reverse complement.
TGACATTTTTATTTATAACCGCACGCGTACGCTCCTTATTTAACGCCCCTTTCCTCATCGAACGTCAACGTAATTAAATAGCTAGTTCCAAGTCTGTAAAAAAATCGACAACACAGAAAACTAAACAAAAAGCATGTACACGTGCCTCCGTTATTCGCATAAAACAATCGGGCGCGCTCCCGATAAATTTGCGCAGAGGAGAGCAAAAGCCTCTTAACTCCGAAACTTACGGATTTACCAGTGGCAACGAGAGAGCTCTCGGCTGTATAGAACGGGGGAGCAAACAGAGCGCGTCGTTGAGCGGCCTCACTCGTAACTCCGCGGCGTTCCCGCTCGTTTTATTGACGACACGGAGAGGCGAAATTTCGCTCGCGCGTTGATATTATTCTCAAAAACACGAGAGTCGACGACTATGTAGCTGGATTTATTCGTTGGCCACGGGAACTTTGATGCATACAGCTCTCGCGGGTGTACGTGCACTTTTTCAGGTATTGAATTGGGTATGTTTGTTCAAAGGCCTTAATAGCCGCGACAATGCGAGCGGCTGAAAGTAGGTGAACTCGCGCGTTAACATCCCTGTGCGGCTTTTTCGCTCGTTTTTCTTTTTAATTGTTTATTTTGTCGACACAATTTAGCGAATTGCTTTGTTGCAGCGTTTGCGATTTAATCAACGTTAAATGCGTATGTTGGTGAGAAGAGACGTCAAATTAAGCTAGTATTTACATAATTGAAGGCAATCGTATCAGATTCAGTATATTGGCTATCTTTTTCGAGATTATCGATTTAAACAAGAAAATAATTCTATGTGGAATGGCAATGACGGTTTTAAGAAAACACTAGAGCTACCGACAGTTTAATTTATAACGGAGAACAAAAATTCCGGAAAAGCATGTGATATCGTACAATGAACTTTGCGCGCGTAGTGTAATAAACGGAAAATTAGGAAAGTTTACAAAACTGTTTTAAAAAAATCGGGCAAACGAGATTATATTTGTTTTCAGGTATGTGTCGGTTTCACGAGAGAGATAAAAAAAGCCAGAGTTGGCAAAATCTTCCGTTTTACATTTTATCAACCTTGACTGGTGCGTATTACAAATAAGCGCTAAGTACATATTAAATTGGCAAACAGTGATGATTTGACATAAACAGCGCGCGCGACATGATAAAAAGAATATTTAGAATTTTTTGAATTATTTCACGAGCTGAGGCAATCCTGAAAAGTTTTGCTCAAATTTCGATCGTCAAACATGTTATTATTTTTTTTTTTTCATCGTTTTTTAATTTATCTAGCGGTAAGTAGAGAACGAGTGAGAAGTTACGTTATTTCTTTAGAACAAATACAAAAATTAACGCGATGTATATTTCAAGAGCTACTTGACGCTTGCCTTTTTCATATCTCCACTCGGTATCCTACCTTTTTTTTTTAATCCAACAAACCCACTGCTGAGCATAACAAAATCAGCACTCTTAACTCTGCTCTTTATAAGATTACGGAATGGTATCAATAAAAGAAGAAAAAAACAACAAAAGAAATAAACGGCTCTCTCGTCACGAGCAAAACGTGTTAGTTTTATCTAGTTTTATTACTTTCGAGCAACGATATAGCAACAGTTTTTCCGGTGCTATCTAGTATTCCCAAGCGTTCGAATCGCCTCGAAGAACCTTCCCTCGCACTCCCGCTTATTACATTTCCATTAATCCATATACGCGACCTTGGGCGTCAACGAAAAAATTTTCCATCGTCCAATTCTCACTTCCAAAAGTCCACTTCATCAAAAAAACTTGTCAAAAAAAATCATCCATCAAGCAGAAAAGAGAAGAAAAGAAATACGAAATATAATCGAACCTGGGCAGTCATGGGATGCGTCGTATGATGCGTCTGGGTGTTGGTGCGCGTGGGCGGCGTGTGTAGCCAGCAGCACATGGCGGCGCAGATGAGGAGGGCGCCGGCGACGATGCAGGTCACGCCGACGTATCTCACCGGCTCGACGTAGTGCTCAGCCAGGCCCAGCCAGTTTATAACCGCGCCGATGCACAGCAGGACCATGCCGTAGCGATATGGGCGTTGGGAGCCCCTCGACTCCTCTATCGTCATCGCTGAAAACGAAATAGCCGCGCTCGTTATACGATTCTCCTCGCTTTTTGGCACATAACGCGCTAATCGAACATTCATTCGAGAGAGCATTCGGGTAAACAACTGACTCTCTGCTGCACAAGAGCGTTGCCCTCCCGAAAAAAGCACAAATGTATTTCCGTCGCTGGTGATTAATTAGAATCGCTTGTGTGTGTGTGTGTCATTGCGGGATACGCATATCCGGGCGGCGTTGACGTTGAATAATTTGTTGCCAGGTTGCCCGCGGTGCCGACATGCGCACCCGTTATGCACACTTTATTGAACGTGTAATATAATAAAAGGCTGGGAGAAATAGAAATCAACGGACGAGGCGGTAGAATGGCCTCGTGGGAGAAAAAAAACAAGATTCGACCCGTGCGATAATCGAGTGTAGGCGCGATGCTCACATGCCGATAATCTCAAAAATTGATTTTCCCCGGCTAGGTTTTTTTTTGAACGGCCGTATCTCTCTTTTTCCGATCTAGAGGAGCTTCTGCTATCGCGACTGGTGTATTTTTCTCGTCGGGCTAATTATGTAACGTCGATCGATTGCATCGATTCCGACTGTGTCTTTTCTTTTTCATAAACGCGTGGAAACCGATAATTTGAAAATTAAAAAAGATAAAAGTATTGCAAAGATCGTTGGGTATTCCGTACGTAGATTTTGTTAGAAAATTTATAGGGAAAAAGAAAGAAAGAAGATTCGACGTAGTAAACAAGTTGGAAAACTTGAAGCATATCAAATTCTTGGCTGTTTACATTTTAAGTTATTTCCAGTTTCTAACAAATCAATAACGTACGACTTGATGTCCAGAAAAAAATGCGAATGTATTTGTGATGCATTCGAAAGTCCGTATCTGAAATGATCGATGTTTGCAAAACTTATCGGCACTTCATATCGCTAACATGCTATTTAATATACGTACACATATATACTTTTTGCATTAGTGTGTTTTCATAAAATTATCATCCGAATTTTTACGCGCCCTAATCAATTTTCCCGTGCTTGCTTTCGTCGCGCGAAGAATGTTTTTTTTTAAATTTTTTATTTTCAATTCGTATTTTTATCACTCCCGAATACACAAACAAGCGCCAACAGAGTCGAAGAATTATCTCGGTTTTAAATAATAAAGCGAATCTAAAAATTTAATAGAATGCAAAATTAAAATCGATCGTCTCTAACCAGCCTTGACATCCTTGAAAAAAAAAGAAGTAAATAATAATGTTTTTTTTTTTATCAAAGTTCGCGAAATGAATCAAAGCATAATCGCGCAAACTTAATAATTCACACGACGTTTACCTATCCCTGGAACTTAAAACGCCAGTCTAAAACGTGTAATCACAGAGATATATATTAAAAGTTCAAACCTGGGCAATTGAAAGCCTCTCTCGCCAAACATGACCCAAATAGCAATCAAGCTCTCTCTCTCGAATGAGATCCCGCGCTAATTTTTATCAGATTAGAAGCGCCGACTATAGAAAAAAAAAGTAGCTCGACAACCCCTGGCGTATAGTGTCTCTCGTTCCACTTTTCTTCAATTCCGATAAATCAAATATGCTACCCCCACCGACAAGAGTTGTCAACTTGTCATCTCAAGCCGTCGACAGTTGGACTGTCAAACACCTGACGGAAAAAAAAGCACGTGGAGTGTATAGACAAAGTAGGCCAGTGACTTGCTTCGACAATTCACTATAGCCCATCGACTGCGCTATTTTTACCAAAGGGCCCCCACCGGACGAAACTTGCGCGTGGCTGTCGATTTTCTCGCGATGGGCTTTGAGTAATCAAGCTTCGAGATAAACGAAGGACCTTTTTTTCTTTTTTTATAGAAATGTACAGCGATTGTGGGGCGCTCGTGCGTCAGACGATGAGCTTTTGCCTTTTTTTTTTATTATCGGAGAATGATTAACGTCGACGCGAGTACGCGAGGTGATTGTTATAAATTATATAAAAATTTGTTGTATGAAGAGAGAAATAAAACAGACCCTCTTAGACCGAAATTTACCCAGCTGTGGTGAATTGCAAATAAAAGAGAGCTGATCTGTCGGGTCTTATCGGTGCGCGAACGCGATTAATTCGGCTTTTCTCAAAAATCTAAATTGCAATGCCGAAGATAAACGCGAAATCGATAAAATAAGCCGGATAAAAATCGTGTTAAACTTTGCACTTTTTTTCCATTCTTACGCCTCGTTACAAAATGATATACAGATATAATAAATTTTCGCTTATTGACAGAGCCGTCTTTATGTGCAACACATCGAAACCGCTCGCACCCGCGGCTCTATTATACTCGAGAGAGAGAGAGCGCGCGGAATTTCTCGCCATTGAACGGGCCGAACGAAAATTAGTTCAACTCGACTTTGAAACTAGTTTAATCTGCATCGCGACGAAAAGCTGCTCTCGCTTTTATTAACGGGCTTCTGTCTAGGTACAGGAGTAAACCGTTTGTTTATGGGACGCATGGGACGAGAGAGTGAGCTCGATTTATCGGATACTGTCTTATACAAAGGTGCCCGTGCTTTACCAAATTGCCAAGCGTTTGCGCGATTTATTGGCTTCGTTTCATAGAATGACGTTCTCTTCGGAAAGTCCTTCTTTTCTCTTCCCGTCTTCAAAAAGATAATACCTAAAAACGTCGCGCTATTTATGACATCACGATGCACATTAGACGAAGTTTAATTATGCGTTTATCGATAAATATCGCTCGAAACTTTTTGTTGCCGAGTCCAGCGAGTCCGACACGTGACATGTTTTTCATCGCATTATCTCTCTCGCTCCCTCCCTCTCTCTCTCTCTCTCTCTCTCTCTCTCTCTCTCTCTCTCTCTCCGCTGAGAGCGTGTGCAGTAGGGCACGTGCTGATAAAGAAAAATGGGCCCGCGCGCTGAGAGAGCTGTACAATTGACGCGGCGCAAATACACACACCTCCGACGTCCCTCCCTCTCTCCCGAGACACATTTTATCGGTGATTAAGAAATGCGAACCGAGAAAAAGAAAAGGAAATAGACGCGTTCATTTACGGCGCACACGCGATCGCCCGTCATACATACGTGACTCTAGACGCATCATACTTCGCTCTCTCTTTAGTATATACTTTCATGCATAGATATATGTGTGTATAGAGAGAAACAGCTCGGTCGGCTAAACGAAAGTTGCGAAAATATTCGCGTCGACGTCAAACCTTCTTTTTTTCCAGATAAGCTTACGCAGTTTTTTTTCTTCTTCATTTTTATTTCCGAGAAGCGACAATGTTTCAATAAGAGCGCGCGCGAGTAATTAGAATGTAATGCTACGAGTATAGCCGGCTGGACTGTTATGATAACGCGCGTGAGAGAGAGAGGCTCGAATAACATCTACGAATGAAAATTTACCCAATGATTTTTTTAAAAATATATAAATTATTTTTTTTTTTAATTTCAAAACTTACACACGACGAGCCTAGTGTACAATTGAAAAGTGTCGATCTTAGATTAGACACCGCTGAGTATGCTCGTAGGCGTTATCACGACGCTATCGCACTCAGCTGTGCATCTAAACCGTCACGTGCACTCGATTCACGGGTTTGACGGTGTACAGCCATTCAAGGCCGTTACACCGAGATAGTTGACGAATCTTTACCCAGACATCTGTATACCCTTCCTGAGACAATATACCGATTGACACGTGTGTCGCAAGAGTCGAGAGATACTCGGTTTTGAGAATCTGGATACAGCGTTTGCTTGGATTTACGAGCGTCTCCTTTGCCAGTCTAACCGCGTGATTATTTTAACAGAGACGCGTTCGATTATTTTCTATTAGGGGGCTAGAAGTTGTAGGTGTCGGATTCTCGGTGTACGTATACACACTCGAGAAGCAGTGTATGACGTTCGATATTTGATGATGTGGCGAAATCGAATAGTCAAGAAGGTGGGGAGATAAGGCATCAGCACTCGTTCTCGATTAAAATTTTATTATTTCCAATGTGGCTCGTCACGTGCAACGCTGTATTACGCTTGCTGGCTTAAGCTCCGTATTTTTTTAGATCGACTGTACATTGAATTACTTTTTCTTTTCACGCGTATAGCACTCGAGATCGTCGCGAAAGCTCCGTTTGGTGTGAACGGTAAATTTACCATAATTTCATGTTGACGCGCGCGTATCGCTGACTCAGTCATACCCACCTGTACAAAGATTTTTGCTCGAGACACTCGAAAAAAGACGCATACGAGGCAAATGTAAAAACAGCGAGTGTGTCAAAACAAGGAGTGGCCGCGTACAATGAAATCGTAAGGAAGACACTCGCTATTGTCACCTTTTTGACAATTAGAAAATGCTAAAACGACGCTATAGATACGCGTAGTCGCGATAAAGCTCGCGGGGCGAAGCGTGCCCGGGAGCTTTATCGCGGCGCTCACGTTGCGAGCACGCAAGAAAAACAAGCGCTACACGTCCGGTAAAGGTGACGCGAGGTGAGATGATATAGACGGGTAGATAAAGCCAACGGGAGACACGGGATTTTCTCAAAGTGATCTCTTCGCCTACTCTCGATTACGATTTTTCGCTTTTGGGGGATTTGATTATTCTTTCACGTCGTATAGGAGAATGTTGACGTTTGGGAAGTTTTGACGTGTAATGGGAAATACCGATTATCGAATAATGTTGTCCCAATTTACATTTTCGCCGGATTATTGAATTTTTAGTTTATTGAGTTTCCGTTTTTGAGAGTCTTTATCTCGTGAAAAATGTAGGTGGTTAATGATGTTTCGATTTTGCAGCGTAGAGCGATTTTTGAGAGACTTGCAATTGATTAATCGCCAATCATTCATTGTTTCTATACGGTTGTCAAATAAGAAAAAAAAATAAAATAAACATCGAAAGCGCAGACAACGTAATTACGTGTTGAATAAAAAACAAAACATTTTTTATCATTTTGCATTATTTATTATTATTCATTTTTTTTCATTAACTCGTCTCACAAATAACGCAATAACATGAAAGAAAAAAAAGGAAAAACCGCCTTTTCCCTCCAACTCCCTCGTCTCGACGTTATTAAATAACCAAAAAAGAATCACCAAATACCTGGTACTTCGCCAAATACAAGAATAGTCGGAGTCAATTCCTGCCGATTGCACATGTCAGATCGTCAGCGCCTACACCAATTGGAACACTATGCCCCTCCCAGCTCCTCCCAGCCTCTTAACACACCTTGACGACCCCATGACAACCCGGCGTCTCGAAAACCGCTCCTCTAAACTCCCTGGGCTTCGCCTCGTAGTAATCCCAACGACTCGACTCCCGCGGATCCATGGCTTATAACGATACGACAACGATAAGCGCGAGAGTGAGAGAGAGCTGGCTCGAGTATATATGAAAGAAGAGTGAAAAAAAATCGGTTGTTGGCGGAAGTTGATAGGCGACGTGTGCGATTACCCAGGAATTTGAGGTAAGTCTGTGCCGGCGGCCCGACAGACCGACTTCTTTAATACACGCGCGTCCGTCCGCTTACGCCTCCTCTCCCCCTCCCCTTCCCGCCTATTCTCCGCGACGATAAAAGCAGCGAAGGGGAAGCAGCTGCGCCGCGCGTCGGAGAAGAGGGAGAAATCGAGAGCTCGCTCGGGGAGGGGGGAGATCCGATATGTTATTTCCAACTATACGCGTGAACCCACGCTTTTCTCTCTCTTTCTCTCTTTCTCTTTCTCAGCCATCGAGCCTATTTCGTACGTTATTCTCCTTTTTTTTTTCAATAACGCCAGCTGAAGAGCATAGAGGCTCGTTTCGGCTTTATCTGGCCGCTACCTTGAACGTCACTATATCGTTCCCACCTATATAGTGTATTTGGCGATGGGCTAATCGATCGCTTGGGAATCGAATTTTCTCCGAGGCCTCTCAATAACATCGCGAGAAAATCAACGATTCTGATATTTTCGCGGTAATGGACGAACTATGTTGACAGTTTGGAGTACATGAGTCGGCATAAATGTCGATGTTACACATAAACTCGAGAATTTCATTTTTGACATCGACATAAAATTACGTTCAGCGATGTTTAGCAAGTCATTTGTTCGTATATCGATGTTGTAAATTTAACGAGACGTATATAATTATACATACATACTCGAACGAGCTTTTTCTATTTCTTACGCCGAGAATTACGCGTATAAGCGAATTTATTAATTAATTAAGGTATTGCATTATTAATGAAATAATGGCAAAAGCAGCAATCTCATTTTTTTTTATTTTTCCTTTAAATCACACTTAAACGCTAATGAGATAATGAATGATATACTTCGTATGCGGTAAACACTCAAAGCTCTCGTACAATACGATAATTTAGGTCGATAAAGAAGCGCTAACTCGTAATTCAACATATTGTTGAAAAATATGCAGCTAAATCATCTCATTCAAGTGAAGCTGTCGGTGTACATTAAATAAATAAATTACACCGATTACAAAAAAAGTACTTATGGTACTCGAGTCGATAATTTCATTATTCTCCGCACATATTGTTTTCGCACATCTTCAAAAGCCAATATTTTAGAAATACTCTAAAAATGCAATTCCCAGTGTGTTAAATTTTCCGAGTCGTCGAAAATAGCAAATTACAAGAGCCAACCAATAAACATTCTATTTATAGCACACAACGTACGATCGACAGAGATACATTAAAAAAAAAAGTCGAAAGGATAAAGTGCGCTTATATACGCCGGCAATTAATACACTCGCTCGCCAATCGACCAAGATTACGCGCCAATAAAGAACCAATCCCGCGCAGGGGGGGCTATAGAAGCCTAAGGAATAAAAAAATATTCTCCCAGAAAAAAAAATTTCATTTCCCTTGGCAACGGTGAAAAAGCCGGGAGATGCGTTCCATAAAACATCCTCCCCATTGCACGCGGTATACGAGTAAAAACCCACGCATTTTCTACCTCTCTCGCGCACTTCCGCTTCATCCTCGTGTCTCACGTTCTCTCTCTCTCAGCGGGCGTATAATAAAAAACGCGCGTGTCAAGATCGCGAAGCTCCCGCGTTTCCTCCCAGCTCCACTACGTCCTCGGAGAGAGAGAGAGAGAGAGAGAGAGAGAGAGAGAGAGCGGTGTATACACGCGGTTCGTTGACCTTATACGCGCTTGTACATACGCATGCTCCCCCTGTATGTATATGGGAGGCTGCGGAGGGTTCCGAGAGGAGGGGAAAAAAGGCCTCTCTCTCGGATGGCCCATTGTTGCATCCTTCCGAGCCCACGGAAGATCTATATAGAGGGATGCGCGCTTGAGTAGCGATCCTTCCTTGATCTAGGCCTCAAGGATGCGCTGTAGAACGAGTGAATGGCCGAGCGTCAAGGTGTCTTTGGCAGAAAAAAAAATTCGAGGCCGACGGTGTGTCGCGACTGCGTGTGTGTATGATGCGGGGGTATTGCTGTTTTTTCTTGGATTTTCAGATTCTTTTTGATAAGCGTATATGCCGGAGGTACGCGCACGATGACGGTACTGCTGATTGAGTGTCGTTTGGTCGACTGGGAATTTTATAGTGCTGCGGGGTAATTAACAAGAGGCGTTACAGGAAATTTTTATTTTCATTGGGATGGATGAATTTTTTGGAAAATTTGGATTTCGAGTCTTTTGAGGCAAAACAAGCTTGATGATATTGAAATGATATATGGGTTTTATAAAATTGAGGGATATGTTTTCCCGACGATACACGAAGCTTTAGCGTAGGCTTGTAAAGCGTGGAAACATCGAGGAAAAAAAATAGTGTTATCTTTGAGAAAATGTGCGTCAGAAATTTTATTATTTTTTTTTAAGAATAATCGTAAGCCTGATAACAATTAATTTCAAACGATTCTTTGCTTGGAATTAAATCTATTCAGTAAATTGAAATTTTGAAAAAAATAAATAAACTCCTTTATCAAATTAACATACTTATCCTATGATCTCAAAACTTTCAATAATTTTCGTTACAACATCAGTAAACTCCCTTAATTAATACATTTACCAGAAAATAAGACGTACAATTTAGCAGTCCAGTTACAATCTTCACCAGCCAATCAACGATTCGTTCAACGATAATAAAAAAATCTAGTATAGCTCTCTCGATCACGAGAAAACATGTTTTCTTTTCTTCCTCCAATCTCGGCATATTTCCTACAAAAATCCGTTTATCACCCATCGACCGGCTCATTCCTCTCTCTCTCTCTTCGCATTCCATTGACCTTTCGGTATAACCCATTTACAAAAACAAAATCACAACACGTTCGATTACAATTAAAACATTTACCAAGATAGCTCTCTTGCCCCTCTTTCTCTCGTGGACTAAATTCAGATCCGAAAATAGCCGGCGAAATACCAAATCGAACCTCATTCTTATCCCATTACAAGCATGCTTCACACTGTATAATCCATCATTTTCCAAAACTTTTCCCACACACGCCCGCCTACCATATTCCCACAATTCTGTACAGTCTCAACTATAGAAAAGCCACTCGATTACAAGTTCGACGTCCGCGTAGAGAGAGAGAGAGAGGCAGACAGAGATATATAAAAAGAGAGAAGGGGGAGTGTCGCTCGATTGGACTGAAACAACAAGCCTGGCGTCTGCGCGACAGAGCGGAGGCGTATATGCACCGGATAACAAGTGGCTATCTTTATTGCTGCTCGTGTCTCTCTTCCGTCGTGTGTGTACTCTTATACAGGCTCATCCGCGTGTACGGAGGGAGAGTGGGAACGGCGCACCTAATGAGAATTGCAGCGGCGCCGTTGCTAAACACACTCTCTGGTTTTTTTCTTTTTATTTCGTTATAATACGCATGAACGAGCTAAACATTCTAATTAGTAACTGCGCAACTCGACCCTCGGGCTTAACACTTGGACCTCTTGAGTCTCGCTCTCTCTCTTTCTCTCTTGCGCGCGCGGAGTACACGTCGACTACTTAAAGCGCAATAAAGTGCGATGTTTAGTTGCCGATTCGTTGTAAACAAGGATTATGCTGTCGTTATTTATATATTGTTGGCAGGGGTGTATATAGTACTTAAACGACGTTAGGTAATCGAATGTTTCGTACCGCCAACTTCTTTTCCCACCAATTCGTAGGGTATACACACGAGTATATATCAATGGGCGAGAGAGAACGTCGAGCGAGTCGCGATAACGCTGTAATGAGGTATACAGGTGGAGCTGACGTTTCGCCAGAGAGGGGGTAGATTCTACATTTTGATATTTTACATCTTATATGTTGAACATAACTTTCTTACATACTTTGTATTCGACATACTGTGATTGAACATTT
>JAPYYQ010002265.1:0-20898 GCA_030522585.1 Anagyrus pseudococci | reverse complement strand
TGTATACGATTTTTCATGCCTGCGCCGCCAGAAAACGGCAACTCCCGGCCGCGCAGCGGCCGGGAAGTTGCCGCTTTCTGGCCGCAGGCATGAAAAAATATTTGGACTCGTTGGGATATCAATTAATGAAACAAAAATTTAATAAAGCTACAGATATACTAATTTTCAAGAGATATACCTCATCTTAAATAACAAGTCCATTATTTAGCGCGAGGTAGGAGTATAGGGCAGAAGTCGGGATAGAACAACGGAAAATAGTTTGACAAACGCTCGAAATTTCAACAAATCACGAGACGCTTGCGCACCGTCTAAATTTACGCCCCGCCGCGTCAGCCGAATATTAGCGCTGAAAAGCGAATCATTCGTCAAGCTTCGAGAGCAAGCGAACGAGAGGGAGTTAGCCGGGCAGACCCGAAATCGTCGTTGCCAGCGTTAATGACTGACGCGCGCCCGCCGAACGTCCCATCGGGCAAATCGAAGGCCGGAAAGTAAAGCCGCCCGGGTTCGCTCGACTTCCGTTTAGCCGCATTATTAATGATCCCACTTATAGAAACTGCCAGCGGAGGGTAAAGGGGAGGAATCTCTAGCAGAGGGATATCTCTCCCTCTACTCCTCTCTGGCTCGCGCAGCGTCGGTTATTTATCGCGTCGAGCCGACGGATTTTGGCGCGTGGTCAGGCCGAGGCTGTCAGCAGGGCTGGACGTAACGGCGGCTGGGCCTCGCGGCGGAGCGCAAATCGCTCTGGGAAGTCGGCCAACGTTTCGATTATACCAACGCTCGCCGGGGGAACTGAGCGAAAACGAGCCGAGAGCTTTCGTTAAAAAGCTAAAGCCAATGGCAATTTTCTCACGTCCTGACACTCTATACGTCTCTTTGGCACGCGCCTCTGATGTTCCCTCTCTTTTTCCCTCTTTTAACGCGCGTATTGCACTTCTGAGGAATGTGCTGGACTTGCTGACTGTACGGCTATCAAATTTTATTCGCTACAATAAATAGCCATAACTGTTTTTGCTTTACTCAACAAATCCGCGACTTTATTAGCTAGTTATATTTTATTTTATTTCGTTTTATTACGTTAAGAGACATTTTGAGTATGCCGTTTATTGATCAGGCAGAAAAAAAATCACTCTTATTCGAACAAACAATTGAAAAAAAACTAACATTCTTGATCCGCCTAATTTCTGATAGGTTAGAGCTTAGTTTGAAAGACAAGACAATTAGAACACAGCCAGGCGTATAGAGATATCGGCTGTGCTCGCACGCCACTTTTCCCGAATTAGACACCCAAAAAATATCAAATTTACGAGCCAAAAATAAATGGTCGAGAAAGAAAGAGAGAGAGAGAGAGAGAGAGAGAGAGAGAGAGAGAGAGAGTGAGATGGAGACTGACATGCTTCGGACTGCTCTCTTTAAGACCGAGCAATCCAGCTCCAATTTCCAAGTGGCAAAAGAGAAAGAGTCACACCCGTGGTTTCTCCCCCGCGCGCTGAAGGATGATCGACCGTTCGACGTCTTTTTTGCGTCTGCAATCTTGAGAGTGAGAGAGAGACGGAGTTTGAAAGTTTGTTTGCTCAGTAAGATGAGAGAGAGAGAGAAAGGAGGTGTGGGATGTACAGGAAGGAAGTCAAGAAAAACGACTTGCCACGTCTGGGAGCTAGCGAAAGAGAAAGAATGGTATAGAGACTGGGTGGTCCAATTACCCCAAGGTTTTCGCGCTCTCGCGTATAGAGTAGCACGTGCGCGGCGGCTACGTCGCCCCCGTAATAAGACGCCAGAGGCTGGGGGGCGTGAGGAGAGAGAGCCAGGCAGGCTATCCCCCCGCTCGGGCTTATGCGATATATATTCCAACGCGCTGCTCTCGCTGGCGCGTCATTAGCCGAACATCTGGACCACTTGGCTGCCGCTGTCCTCCACCTCCCCCGTTCTACCCGCCCATCTCCGGCCCGAGCCCAGGCTCGGTCTCTAGTCGACGACCAAACTCTCGGCGTCCTTTGATCGCTTGCGCGCGCGCCCTTTCGTCAACCGATCGCTCCGTCGCGAATGATGAGCCTCTTCTCGGCGTTCAAGCCCCTTTACGCTCCACTTGTACGTTTGTCGCGCCTTTTTTCGACACCGAAAGCTTCGACGACTCTATGTGTACGAGCATATGCTAAGTAACTTACTTACGATTGACTTGTCAGATGCTCACTTTGCTCCTTTATGCGTTTTGCTGTTGCACTGGGGTATATGTTACACAAGAGTTTTTGACAATTTGGCTGGTATTTGTTTTGTGACTGGTTTTTATATTGGCTGGTTTTTATTTTGGCTGGTTATTAATTTTTATTGAGTAATATTTCGTATGGTAATGAGACTGGACAGACGTGGTGAAATTATTTATATCCTCGTGCGGAAAAAAGTTAATTAAAATGCTAAAATTTTTCTAAACGACATTGTTAATTGACTTAACTTTGCAGCATTAAATATTGTTGACACGTATGAAGTTATTAATGCCAAAATATAGGAAAATATAAGATTAAATAATTTGTTACTTACAAAATCGTAGCTTTAATCATGTTCTCCTCGGTGGCAATATGTTTAAGCCTGAAAAAGAAAATGATGAAAATTAGCTCTTAAAAAAAGGAAATTATTGTAACATATATAAATGATAAAATAGAAAATACATTTAAAAAAAAATTATCCTTCTGTTTCAAACTCTCGCGGTCCCGCAGCTAAACCACGTTTTCTCTCGGCATGCATGGAGCAGTAAAAACCGTGAGCTCGATCGATCGAGCATTCTCAATCGCAAATTGGTCCCCTTCGCTTACCAGAAAAGTGCAATTACCGCGTCAATCCTTAGGAGAGAGGGAGAGGCAGAGTAAGCAGTTAGTTAATCGTCCAATGCACAGCTTAGCATTGTTTGCCAATCCGTTCCTCCTACCTCTCTCCAGCGTAACAGCCAACTAGTTTTCTCTCTCTTTCGAATCTCCCGCTGCAACGATCATTACGATCTAATCCTTATATGCGAATGGCAGCAGCAGCAACGCAGAAGTGCGCGCTTTCACTTCTGGAAGTCCACTCCTCTTTTTTTTTTGTATGTCCCTCCTTCTTACAACTCGGCTACACTCGCGGCTCGGAACTGACGATTTCTGATGCAATAAGCAAGTACTCTCTCTCTCTTGGTCTGTCTTGCTGTGGTAGCGGCTCCTTTACTCGCCAACTGTCACTCACTCCTCTCGTATTCCTAGCTCTCTCTCTTTTCTGGCCCTCTGTGCTCTCGCCTTTATGAGGCGGGCGATAAATATGCATCGCGATATGTTAACTGCCTCGCGTGTCGTGCAGTGCCAATCTCATTACCCGGGCGTCGTAAATCGCCGGAGGCGTACAACACAGAGAGAGCCTGCACTGACGCTTTTAGACGTCTCCCAGACCCTCTGTAAGTGTGTGTGCGTGTCTCGTTCTCTCCTCCCACTCCACCCCTACCATTTGCTCCCTCTCCTTTACTTCTTAGTCCCACTCTATCTTTCTCTCTTTTAGTAGTCTTGCGATGTATCTGTGCGTAATTTTTTTTTTATTCTTTGGATACAGAACGGCACGTTCCACTCTGATGCGTCAAAAGTACATTTTTTCATTACGCGTTCGCTGCCTAAAATTTTTCATACAAAAACTCGAAAACTAAAATACCTAAAATAAACGTGCGACCCTTCGACTGAAGGAGTCTCAGCATCAACCTCGGCTTAATTTCAAAAGTTCGAAAAGTTTTCGGGGTTGTCGCACGCGGAGCGTCTGAAAACATTGAAAGCTGTTCTTTCGTCTTCCCAAATCCTCTTCCTCCCATATAACAGGGAGGCGCATTGGGTTACTAACCATCCGCCGCAACCTCCCAGGCTGGCTTCCCGACTCTCCTACATGATGGTTTCCTTCCTTCCGCGCGCATGTATCGCCACACCTGTGCATCCGACTCGCTGGGTGGGCCTTAAGTCAAATCCGAACGACTTGCCTTCCCTTTCTCGAAGCTCCGTCGTGCAGAGGCCTCTTAAGGGACGAGCGCGTGCGCAGGCACGTACGCGTGAAATTGGGAAAAGTCGATGGGGGCACAGACACACAATGACGCGCGACAGTCGCCCGGTGAAAGCGCTAGTAGCTCGCTAATGCGCCCAAGGAATTGACCGGCACAAACGCTTCTCCACGGGATCTCCATTGTTATCGGATCAAAATATTGTGAAGGCCGATTTATTCCGGGTAGCCCGAGAAGCTGTAAAGTGCCAATAGGCACATCACAGGATCTCGACTGTGTGTTTCTTTTTTTCTTAAGAATCCCCGGTTCGTTTGAATACGAATGGAAAAAAAACAACAGTTGCGGTCGAAAGTGAGGCTGCCATTAAATAAAAGTCAGATGTGTCGTAAAGAAGCGCGCGCAGTTAACGGTCTCGCGTGCAACTACAAACATGAGCGCGGGGCTCTTGCATGCCGCGCCGCTATACCTCCCAACGCGTGCGCAATTCTCGAAAAGCGTCTTCCGACGCAGTAGCGAGAGAGAGAGAGAGAGAGAGAGAGAGAGCACAAAAACACAACGGGGCATCAGAGGGCTTGCGCGCGCGCGGAAGCGCTTTTGAAACTCGTCGGGGCCTTACGCGCTCGTCCAAGCCAGCTTTAACGGCCGTGGGCGTAAAACTCGATAATTGATAGTCGAACGCGAAAGCGCGGCCTGTCATTAGCCTCCTCGCCGACGCGCGACTCTTTTCGCGCGACTGCTTTTACGGCACACCCCCTCTCCTCCGCCCAACCTCGAGCACACTCGGGCTCAAACTTATGCGCTACTACTCTTGGTATATGGCGCAATGGTCGATAATTAATCGAGAATTTTCTAGGTTTTATATTCTTTGGTCGCAAAACGGACCTTTGAAAATTTAGATTTTTGAAGCAGAGCTTTAAATGGGAGGGGGGGAGTAGTTTCGAAGGGCTGAGTTCTATACGATTATCGATTGGCAAGTGTTGTCTCGTAACAAACGGCCGTCGTCGCAGTGAGGGAGAATCCAGCCCATTAATCGGACGCGCGATATCTCATCCGCAGCAGGGGTGACAGGTTCTCGCGCGCTCTACACCCTCCCCTGCGTTCTTTCTGCAAGACGCGCGTATGTTGCTCTCGGCGCTAATTTTACGAGCCGTTGACTCCGGATCGATGCGGAAAGACTTTCTTCCCCGGCGTAATCCCGTGACGATTTCGGCCTTAAAATTTCCAGGCCGTCCTCCCTTGTTCATTGTTTCCAGCCGCTCATGCGATAACCCCCCTCTCCGATTTTTCTGTTTCAGATAACCAAGCTCAAGATTGACTGCAATCCTTTCGCCAAGGGCTTTCGAGACTCGTCGCGGCTCACCGATTTCGAGAGGTTGGTTCAATTATATTTTTTTAAATGGAGCGACTTTTGTGCGTTGTGCTTTTCCTGAACACGACGGAAGTAGAAGAGGCTCCTTCGGGTTGGACGAAAAAACGAAAATAAATCACGCGCTTTTAACTGTACGAAAAAAACCATTAACACCCACATTTCACTCGTCATCGAAACAATCAATTATCTTCGAATCGGCCCTCGCGTAAGTTGAGAATTTTCACGCTCCCAAGGAGTTTTCCCGGCGCGTAAAAAAAACTTGTCCGGTAAAAATTCATTAAACACTCACGCGACGTTTCCGCTCGTCGCGAAATATTCATTCATCTCGCTCGGCAAGTCTAGCATCAAGACCTTGTCAGCTTGGAAAGCGGCACGCTTAATGAAGCACAGTTACCCTTACAGAGAGACGATGGAGTCGATGCTGGCTGAGCAGCAGACGCTCAGGTTTCCGCACCGGTTTCCCTTCGAGATGGACCAGCTGCAGTCGAGCGCGGCCGCGGCGGCGGCCAGCAGCAACCTCAGCCTCGAGGAGAAGGCCATGTGGGCGGCCCGCTCCCAGATAATCCTGCGCGCGGCCGCAGCCGCAGCGGCCGGACCGTACGGGCCACTGGTCAGCCCGGCCCTGGTCTACCCTGGGGTCGCAGCAGCCGCGGCCGCGAGCTCGAGCCACCAGCAGCAGCAGGCCCAGCAGCAACAGCAGGCTGCGGCCCAGCAGCAGCAGCAGCTTGGCCACCTCTGGTGGGCATCCTCCCTCGGATCGACCCTCTTCGCCGCCGCTCATCACCAGCAGCAACAGCTCGCCGCGAGCGCGGCTGCCCAGCAGCAGCAGCACAGTCCCGGCGGTGCTGGGGGGCCTGCCGCCCCTCGGCCCCTCTACCCCGCGGCTCTGGGCGGGCTCTCGCACCACAGGTTCTCGCCGTACGCGAGCCCCCGGACGCCGCTCAAGTCCGCCACGCAGATCGGCTCGTCGCGCTCCTCGCCCTCGAGGCGGACCACCCCCTCGCCAACGGACAGTCTCGGACGGGAGGCTCAGGACCTCTCGCCCTCGTAGTCGAGGCTGTCGAAGAGCCGGTGACTGGGCCGCGCAAAGACTGTTTAAAGGGCTCTCGCTCCCCTCCCCCGAATCTTGTGAATATATACGTATAACTTGAATTTTGCGATGTGCGAAGGGTCTTGTATTTAATGCTTGTATTTAATCGGCGCCCGAGTTCGATTGGCCCGTTGGAAAAAAAAAATTTCTTATCGGAACGATCGCTCTCGTTAGGCCTTTACTCCCGGTGTCTAATTCTGTAAATTTGTGAATTTTTATTTATATATTTCGGTATCGTTAGTTCGAACAAACAATTCCCGACAATTGTTTTTTTTTTCCCAAGGAGAAACAACGTAAGTAAATAAATTATAAAACAAAAAATCTTTAGGTGGACATGACAGTTTGTTGCCAGACTCACCCTCTCTTCCTTGATATACTGTACATATATTTAGCCGATCGATTATTTAGAGAGGTGTAGAGGCAGACTCACAACTACATTTCCTGTACCATAAGCTGTATATTTCATATTAAGGGCCGTACTGCTAATCGTTATTTATGTTAAAGAAAAATAACGTCGTACTACTATGGCGACGCTACGAGTTTAAACGTCATGCCTATGTGACGATGATGGATTTAGTAATTAATTTTTCGGGCTCCATCGTTGCCGTGCTCGTGTATGCATATACATAGAATGAAGCAAAGAAGAAAAAAAAACGTTTTCCCTTTCAGTATTTGGCTTTATTGTATATTAACAATGATTATTTATCTATTGTATTAGGTGTACATTGCTTTCTACGATTTTTAATGTTACTATTATTATATTATCATTATTATTATTATTATTATAATTATTATTATATTATTATGCATACATTTACGAATGATTCGCGACGTTTGTTACGCCGAGTAATTTTGAAAATGCACGTCGGAGGGAAAATTTTGTTTAAAAGGGTTGGCATCGCGTGACGCTTTAATTTCAGAAAAAATTTATATTCTTTTCTGTCACAGAGAAGGGAAAAAAGTGAAAGAAGATGACTATCGCTGCGACATATAGTACATTTAGCGTAGAACGTTATTACATTGTTAAATAGATGCTTGTATCGTCGACGGAAAAGAAAAACTAGTGCGTAGCAATTGCCGGACGAGCTACTGCCGTGTAAATAAGAGTCCTCGAGTGACGTAAAAATGAGACTCCTTGTATCGAGTATAAAACAAAAAAGGAACATAAGGTTAGCGTCTTCGTAACGCGTACTTGATGAATGTTGAATGACCTTCGCAATTTTCACTACTCGTCTCCTAATCGACATAAGCGGAGCGCAAATTTCGAAGTGCAATAATCTATTAACGCGATTATAATTTATAAAAGAAAAAAAAGAAACAAAGATGGAACGAAAGATGGAAGCAATAAAAATGAGTAGAACAAAAATTCATTGTAACACATGTTTTCAATTTATCCAGGTATAAACGATGTAAAATCATATCCTGCCTTATCTCCCACATATGAAATTATCAAAGCCATCATGCATAAATTTAATGTTGTATTAAGTTTAACAAATCGTTTATTTTGTAACTAAATGTTTTGTGATGAGAACAAGAAAAGAATAGTTATGTATACCGTTTCTTTTTTCATGGTATCTGACTGTTTCAAATGCATCAATAAAATTATAGAAAAATATTAATAGAAATAAAATTAATTTATAACTATTTATGAAACACAAACATTTGTTTCTGTGTAAATGTAACACGTCCCTTATGACTATGTTATTAGTAATATTTTATTAACATTAACACAGATATCTTCGAAAAAATAAGTTGGCGTGCCACTAGAATTGGTGAGTATTCGTAGAAGGAAGTGATCGACACCAAAACCCACGAAACTTTTCGCGCTGCCAACTTTATCAACCTGCAGTCTCATTCCCTCGTTCTCAGTATAGCATTCCTTATACCTTGTCGATTCGCGAGAACGGCAGGAAAGCTTACAGGAAAGAAAGAGAACCGCGAGTCACGAAAGAGCATGTAATGATCGGTATTCAAACAAAACTCGATATTTCCGGCGCGGTAATCGGCCCTTTACTCCCCCTACCCCTAACGGCTTCAGCCAATAATTCAAATTGACTCGAGGGGTGGGGGCAGCGTTCGATAGTCTCTCGCGGCCAAGCGTTTTCCGCGGAAGCATATCCGGCGAACGAGTCTCTTCCGAGGTGTTATCGGCTCTTCTGCGCTTCCTCGGAGTAGGTTGAGCGAGCTCGTCACGCGATCTCCCTACTCTATACCAGTGTCCTACAATTATCGGCGTTGATCGATTGGAAAATCGAGCGGGTCGTCCGGTTAGGACTTTTCTCAGCACCGACAGAATAGAAAAAAAAAACGAACGAGGTTAGTTCTCGGATTGTGGCCGATTGACTTGACTGGCGGCGATTTAATCTCGCGCGATAATTGCAGAGCTCTCGGGCTCTTTGGCATATACCAGCGCAACTAACGTCGTCCGTACGACTGGAGCGCCAATTGAAAATCAGCGTTGCATAACTTAACGCGCCCGAGCGTCTTGTTTGCGTTTTCCCTCTGCCTATACTGCTCTTTGGACCATGATTTTTTTCTTTTGTTCTCGCAGTATTGACTTGTCTGCCTACACACGTCGCTTGTTTCCCTCAGATCAGACGGCTGTGGTTGATTGCCTTAAACGCTGACTTTGATCATGGGATTTTCTGTCTATTTTTTTCTTTCTTTTGCCTTCCATTATGTACTAATCGTTAAAACGCTACTTTCGTGATTAATAAGCCCATTATAATGTAAAATCGAAATAAACGTATAAGAAAATTGATGAATTAGTGAAATATTGTTGCGCAGAAAAGTAATAAATTACGACTCGGGTATAATGTGGCGTGTGGGTAAAGCGATGGAAAATACGCGGTAGTATCAACAAGTGCAGCAGATTAAGATATTGATTCGAGCTTTGAAAATTTAAATTCTTCAAATTACTGTCGATAGACGGTTATTATTTATTATCTATAATGGCTATCGACCTATCATTGTGCACTTACGAGCATTTATGCAAATTAAGATAATCAATAGAATAATGAATGTATTTTCAATGAATGTGATTAAGGATATATCTGCGAAAAAATCGGATAAATTTATCGTAATCGCTCAAACCGTGTAATTAAATAGTGCATCTGACTGGCGAGTTATGCTCAACGTCGTCCCAACGATCGTTATGTAGCTGCGAAATAACAGGTTTCGTTCGTTACTTTATAAGCGCTTGATTATTGATTTAACAAATGCTCGTTAATTCACAACCAATCAGGTATTTGAACAACCCACAGCTATTCGAATAGAAAGAAAAAAAAGGAAAATAGCACTGTGTGCGTCATAGGCAGTCGCGACGTAACGCGGCCTAGCCACCTATGGAAAAAGGGCCGTCTTCGTGTCCCAGCAAACGTGACACGCTCACACAGCCGCGCGTTAAAGAGAGAGAGATATTTCAAATTAAAAAGCAAAATCACCACAAATCATCGTTTCCCATCGCGCTGTCATCATTTTACTCGCAAATTTCCGCATTTATGACCTCGCGTGCCGTAAATCATCCTCCGATTTAACAATACACCGCGATATCTCTGAACGCGCGTGCACCTCTCTCTCTATCTGTACAACAACCGCATGACTGTGTGTAGGCATACTGCTACGAGAAGCGCGACCCACACCAGAAGGCCGCGCGATCCTTTAATTAGAAATTCGTCACGCGCGCGGAGATGGCTTTCCGCGTGAGCGGCGGCTCTCTCGGCCAGTGCCGCTGCTGCAGCCACCGAAAAACGCTTCGGGAGAGAAAAAACTGCGGAAACTCCGACAGAGCGATAAATAAGCCCGAATCGATCGTACCGGGCACACACACCCTTTTTCCGAGGCGCAATAACCGTCTCTGGCTCTGGCGATATCGGTTAAAAATTAATTAATATACGCTCGGGTGAGAAAAAAGCCATTTCCAACAAGAGAGAGAAAGAGACGGGGGGCCTTATCGAAGGGACACGCGATTCGCGCGTATCGACGAATTCCATAAATAACGACGGCCAATGAAAGCCACATTTACGTCGGCGAGTATGCCTCTCTGCCCCCCAGCTGTTGCGGGCACTAGCCAATAACGGCAGACACCTACGCAGCACTCTCGGCTCTTCGCGAACATTGTGCAAGCGCATTATAGGCTCCGAAGGCGCACGCGCGTTAGACCCCCTTCGGTCAATCTACCGGGCGTAAATCACGAGGTGCAGTTATGCGAGAGGGAGAGCCGCGCTCACTGGTAGCAGCGCGTCGTACGCGCGAGCCATGGGCCTGGAGCTGCATTAGCATAACGTCGGCGTAAATATCGGCACGCGGACCTCGTCCTTTTGCGGGCACACTTGAGAGGAGAGCCGGAAATTATTTTGAGGGTCTGCCGAAAGGAAGTCTCGGTCGCCGCTGACGCGAGATGACTGGCTATTGCGACCTATACTGCGTAACTCAATCGTCCGCGTGTAGACACCTACCTGGCTTGGAATGTGAGTTTCGGGCATATGAGAGCGGTCGTGTATGGTTGGATGCTGAACAAACCAGACGAGCTTTACTTTTTAAGCGGCTTCGAGTTTTTTTTTGCCGATTGGCTAATTGCCTATACGTCTCCGACTTACGCAATAGAATTAGCAAGTTGGGAATAAATTGGATTGTTGTTCAGCCGCGTGTGCAATAAAATAAGGTGGAATTATGCAACTCGCCAAGGCTTGCTGCTATGCGCGTGCAATTCTTTTGTTTCGCTGAAAAAAAACTTATGGCTAAGGTAGAAGGGGTGGTAGGGGGAGGGGGCTTATGTAATTTATGAGCTTTCACGCACATGAGAGAACCTGGATTTTTAGCGACAAATATAAACGGTAGGCTGTATTTATTGAAGAAAAATTGCTCCGCCTGTGAAGTTTATTATAATAGAGTTACATCGATAATTACTCACCGAATGAGACTCTTGATCGTTCGCATCGAATTTTTGCTAATATATTTTAATTAGACATTCTAGAACGTTTGACAAATTTATATCGTCATTAACTACATGAAGAAGCCTCTTACTCGAGGACGTGCATTAAATAAACTCCTGTCTTTGGTAACCAAAATTTCCACCAAAGCTTCCCATAAATATTTGCGCAACGTTTCGTTACCCTTTAATTTTCAAGCCCTTCCAACTCCTTTTTTTTTGTTTTTTAAAAACATTTTTTCAGCAAAGCCACGCATTAGGCAGGCGGCGGACGAGGGTGTCGAGTGGCAACGCGGGCAAAAAAAAAAAAAAGAAATGCGACCGCAAAGAAGGCAAATGCAGACGGGCACGCATCAAGCTCACGCACCCTCCCGTGCGCGTCCTTTTTGCCGCGCGGAGCAATCCACGCGGGGCCTGTAATTTGGCGGGAAAAAGGACGTCTCATCCGCGCACTCGACAACTCCCATGCACACACAAGCGCAGCGGACACTGCCATCCTGTGGACTGCTCGTCCTTCATTAACGATAAGAAAAGTTAACCCCACCCCTCGCTCTCTCTTTCTCTATATTCCTCTCTTGGGCGAATAAAGTGGGAGTGAATCGTCGGCGATTCAGCGGCGGAATGAAGGCATTATAAAGCCATTAGGAGGCGCACACTGCTAGCGGAGCTCTTGCTGCAGGCAGAGGGAGCGAGAGGGAATGGCGGCTCGCGTGCAAGCGCCGGAGCGGAGCTCGCTTTATTTGAATACACAAAACATTAACGGCCCCTCTCTCCCCCCCTTCTCCCTGATTCCCTGGTATCGCGGCTGTCTGGCTCGCACCCTTCGCGTTAGCTGTGGCGCGCGCGCGATTCGTCGCAGTCCGTTGACGTTGGCTATAGGGTCAGGAGTGGGGGACTTAATAACGGCTCGGCAAGGATGCGCGCACAGACTGACATAGTCGACGGACTAATGCTCGTCCGGCGTATGTCTGTTAAATCGTTAATTACCACTGGCCGCAGACGACGAGCTCCGAATTGAGGGACTTGTAAGACAGAACTGCTGCTCCTGCTGCTGGGTGTGGAAGGCCAGTTTTTTTCTTATTTTGATTACGGTTATGAGGGAAAAAAAGCATACTATGTGTAAACAAATTGGAGTAAAGAAAGTAAAACGTTAGTTTTCCGTTCCAATGCAAATAAAGGCGAGAGAGGCCGAATGGAAGTTTCTCGAAATCCAATTAAATAAACAAGAATGACTGTACAGAAAACAATTACACGAAAACGTACGACGTCGTCATCTGTCGGTAAAAGCGCAAGAAGCCAATCAATTTTTCCCAAACACTCCACTACTGTGGACATGTTCCTGCTGCCAAGGTACCCTGGCACGTTCAACCCTGATCTACAGAGCGCCAGTAGTCAACTCAGTCCCATTAGGTTCTTCGAGCTTGAATAATACAAGCGTGTGCACCGGGCGAGTCGCGCGCTGAACCAGGCGCAAGTCCAAAAGGTAAAGGCCAGTGGGATAGCAAGAGAAAGAGACGACCGCGAGCGAAACGCCCACTTCCGGCGAAGCTGCTGCTGCTCCTACGCTCTCCTTCCGTCTCCCGCGGCGGCGGCGGCTCGTTTAACTCGCGCTGGCGAAACCGCAAAGTGCCGAGAGGCATCATGTCGAAATTAAATGTCCGAGCATTATATGCCAGTCGAGAGCCGATCATGCCGCGCGTCGGTACTCTTTGGAAAAAAATAAGCTACGATTAGGGCCCTATGCTTCGGGATGATCGAGAGAAAGGGCTTTTTGTAAAGTAAAAATGGCTCGGGGGGGGGGGTATAGTCGGTGAATGAAATTGAACGTTTATAACAGTGCGCTGATTAAAAATTGTGAAATTATGGTAAAGGATGAAGAATCGAAGATTTGGTATAAAAGTACGAGTTCTTTTTTCTTTAGAGGACAATTTTACGGAGTTCTTCTGAAGCATAATATACACGTGGATAGATAGCAATTCGATTAAGATTAATTAGTTATTTACAGTGGAAGAACGAACAGGAGACGTTGGTGCGCGTGTGACTTGGAGCCAAGAAAAATGGCCAGATTGAGTACGTGTATGTGCGAACAATAGGTCCGAGCCCACATGGAATCCATCAAGTCCCTTCATCGAGCGCTCCAACGTCTCCAGAAGAAAAGAAGAATCCACGAAGGTGTTTCCAGTGTGTCGCGCGAGAAGCCTCTCGAAGTGGATGCTCAAAAGTCATAGAGTAGTCCGGCCAGCGAACCAACCGAGCAACAATAGAGAACGCGCAAGCCCACGCGTAGGAAAAGTGTTTTCATTGGGTCCATCAATCAAGAGAGAAGAAGGAGCAACACCAGCGGCAGCAGTTTCTTTATTTGAAAAGCCAAGCGCGTAACAAGAACCCGACTGAAACGTGAACTTGAAAGATTTACAACTAACGCCGAGATAACGTTACGCTATTCTCGCGGGCTTTCCTCCTTCGCCTCCTTAACGAATCGAAGCACATTGTCCGCGAGATCAAGGATATGTATGCGAGGATATGAAGGGTAAGGGGAGAGAGAGCTGCGCTGCAGGGTGATGGCGGGCGCACATTAATTATGCGCCACTTTACAGGTGCCAACAACTCGATTATCTGATCGAATGGCCCGAGCAACGCCCTCTTTCGCGTACCTTCGCCTTCTCCATCTCTCTTTCTCGTTCTCTACCTCGAGGTGCCTCGAGCGAAACCAAGCAAGAGAGCCGCCGCCGCTATCGGTCGGATAAAAATAGTTTTATATATTGGAAAATGGTCGAGAAAAAGGCCCGCGACCGATTATCGCACTTTATGACACGCGCCCGGCCGCCGAGGATAAAGCCGCCCGAGAGACGTGCCTTCGCGATGTAACTCCAAGAGGTCCGCAGTGACATTTACGATCTTCCGATACCACTTGGAGATATAACGGCGAGTCAGTGTATACCACATGTGTGTGGGTGAGTGTGTGTATTGGGAATGTTTTATACGGTTTTCGAGAGCTGCGAGATTACTCGATTTTCCTCTCTCTCTCTCCTTCCCTCAATCAATTTATAATAAGATAAGTCGCGAGAGTGACTAATGGCTCGCTCGTGTACAACCTGGACGTGAAAAAAGTCGTAAGCTTTCTCATGAGCACACTGGAATTCGAGCTTTCTAAAGAGCACTTTTCGTGAGACTGCGTCTATATGCTATACTACATTATTTCGTAATAATAAAGAAAAAATGTATTGCTGAGCAATAATAATAAACTAAAAGCCGGCTTGTTTTAGGACGAATGTATCAGTTGAGCGAAAGTCAATATCTTGGTGCCCGCCCATCGTCTACCTCTCGAGCAATCATCGCCGCGGCTTTGGGAGTATACATCTCTCGGCATAGGGTCTCGCGGGAAAGCCCGTGTCCGCTTTCCCCGCGGCTCAGCGCGTCGGCGCGCAGCCGCGGAATAAAATGGCGACGGAGAGGAGCGCTGCTGATGGGGACGGAGCTATCGATTGGCACACGGACTCTCGCACACACAGGGACCCGAGGCCATAGTCCTCTGGCTCATGTCAGAGGAGCGACTGTATACGCCATAGCCGCGCGTACTGTGGCGACGCTCGCGTTCGTCGCGCGCATCAACGCGACCCTACCCTTCGTGCGACATGCGCAAAGAAGGTGCTTTTCATCGGAAACACACGTGAAATCCGAAAATTGAGACGAAGGAGTTGATTTCTTTGCGGTTGGCTCAATCGAGATTAGCCTCGCGCGGTAGGTCGAGTGAGAGAATAGAGAACGCGCGAGTGTATGATCGTACGCAGGCACACACACGCGCATATGTGCGTATTATGCAAGAGCAGACTGCTCTTTCTCCCACTCTCGTTTATCCAGGAGTGAGAGGTGGATAAGAAGGGAGTCGGAGCTTGGCTCGGGTTTCGCCGTTCGAAGGGCCTCGCGATGAGACTCGGCTCTGACCTGGGTGGTACGTCATCCTCGAGCTCGAGGGATGTACACCAAGGTGTAAGGAGAGAGAGAGAGAGAGACAGAGAGAGAGAGAGAGAGAGCTTGGACTTCTTGACTTACCGCACGCAGGCTCGGATGTCGGTTAAATCCCGCGCTAAGGTGGCCCGGCGCACGTTTCGGCACACCGATTATACGCCTATGTACACCGGATGAGATGCCAACTTCTTTCTCCCTCTCTCTTTCTCTGTAACTTTCATCGATTATTACACGTACTGGGTGGTCGCTTTGATTTCGTGTCTTCGCCGATGCGTTTACGGTGGTCAATGCTCAGCCGTTCTAGAGTCAAGTATAGCCTTGCGCTGGTTGCAGAGCCGAGAGGAAAATCCAATTCGCATTCCGGGCTCTCGGGCAACTCGGAGCGACCTCTCTAAGTCTGGCTCTAATTAAGGCTTTCCCTGGCACGTCCACGTCTCGCTCTCCGCAGGGCCCTCTGCGCATCAATCAACATCAACGGATCTCCTGTATGTACGGGCCGCAGATATACGCGTCGATCCATCACTAGCAGCGCTTGCACGCGCGAAAAATTCGGAGAAAATTGGAAGAGCCGCTGAGGCGGATGAACTGTCCGTTGCGGCTACGGGGGGCGTGGCCCCCACGGGCATCTCTCCTCTTCGGGACTCCAAATATTTTCACAGCCACGCGATCGCGCATTGTCACGATTTTCACTCTCTCGGCCCATTATCCCCCTTGGGCCTTTAAGCTTCTCTTTGACTTTCGTCGCGCCAGTGGCAGGATCCTATGATGACGGGGGCGCCCCTTTTTAACTTGCGGATGAGAACGACCAGACACTCCGACATGCCGACAGACTTCGGATTACGCCTTGACTCGTTCTCCCTGCCCCAGGAGATGCGATATTAGGATGGCCCGAGCGATGAGACCCGAAAGTAGACGCGGGGCGGAGTTGAAAGCTCGTCACTAACGAATTTTCCACCTTTCGACTATATGTGACGGCAGTTTGGCTTTCGAGATCCGTTGCGGGATACGCACGTCGCTCAGATTTTCTATCGTCTACTACCCTCCGTCCCTCTCGTGCTTTATACTCTCTCACTGTTGATTAGGAAAATTTGAAACGTTTGCTATTGTTGCCTGTGGGAAAGATCACTTGATTTTTTTTCAGATCTCTTTCGAGATACGTTAAAAATCTTAAAATTTAAAGTCGATAAAGTGGTTTATTAAAATTGATGAAACATCTCATATAGTGACGTTAATCGATTGTATAACGTTCATTAATTTTTCACCAAATATTTGGTATGCACATCATAACCGTATCGTTTCTCGCTCATTTACGGTTACAAATGACCTCCGATTAATACGCGTCCATTCCATCAGAGTTGAAACATCTAAATGAATTTTTTTAAACGGATGACTCCGTATAAGCCATTACGCGGACGAAATCATAACGCCGAAATCCCTGCTACGTAATAAATATGATTCGGTCTTTCCTCCGAAGCCTCCTATTAATTTGGCCGCAAAATCTCGTACTATAGCCATAGCGCTTCTAAGAAACTAGCACAACGGACGCGTCTATATAAGCAGCAAGTAGCGACTCCTCAAAATCTAAATAGAAAATCTAAAACTAAGATAGGACACAAGTGTGTGCGTGTGGAGCTCGCGGGGTGAAAATTATTTTTTCTTCCTTTTCTTTTCGGTACGATGCGCGCGCCGGCATAAGTGGACACTTTGTATCGACTGTCAAAAAGGCTTTTTCTCGCTCGCTCGGAGAGCTTGATCGATCGGAGCTCTGTGGATCTCGGGCTCTTTCCGCAGCAGGTAGCACGGCCCAGCGGGGTTATTCATCTCGGTGGTCGATCTGGTTATGTATCCCGCGAGTTCGGGTTTTCGGGATCCTTCCCCGAATTACTCCATCATCTGGCGAGTTTTCATCTGCTTAGGGATACATAAACTAGTTTTAAATTGCGACACCAAGTGCGATGATTCCCCCACTGTGTTGTGGTGTGTGCGCATTATACAGATCTGTTTTTTTTTAATGCGCGTTTGATGTGAGTTTTTCTTTTCCTTTTTTATTCTTTCAGAGATCCGTTATAAGCGTTCAGGGATGTGTGCGTTTTACTCGCAGCTCGAGCTCTAGAGATGACAAATCGATTCGACCGCGTGTGGTTTTTTTCCGAGGCGCAGGGTCATATAGCGAGATTAATCGACGGTAGGAATTGATGAAATTCCGGACGTATAAATAATATCGTCATTACCTTCTCCTTTCCCCGTTTATTTTTAATAAAATATTAGTCGCACGTAAGCAGATGAAAAAAATGTCAAGCCAAACGGCTTAAAAATAATCCTCAAATAAACTTGTACATTTCGTTGAAACAAAACATCCTACGGTCAATATTGTCGTTCGGAAAAGTATCCATCGTCGAAGCAACAAACACAAACGACAATAAAGCCGCTGGTTGCTCTCCCTCTCTCTTTCTCGAAAATATTTAAAAATCCCCGGGCGCTATAATCAGCAAGTCTTCGTGTATCTAATCCTGTGTACTTAAGGTGTAGCTCTTTGGAAAAACAGCAACTCATCATTCGTGCAAACGTCGGAATGGAAGGCCCGAAGCGAGCTCGCGTTCGTTCATCCGGGTATCAGCCACACCTCGAAGAGTCAACGAGGTAGCCCGAGTCTCGCGAGGATTCACCCGGTAGATCTATCCCCTCCTCTCTTTCTCTCTTTCTCCCGCCACCTCAACAATGGGATCAATATCCCTGCGGACGAGGGGGAGGGCTTGGGATAAAGCCGGGGTACATAATCCCGCCGGCATCTGTGGGCCACCTGCAGTCGCGCGTAGTTACCGACGCGCACGCACACGCATATACATGGACGCACACGTACACAAACACGCGCTTGTATTGTGTGCCACGGCTACCGCGTGGACTCTCTCTATAGCGACGAGTTCGGGACGACGCGCATACAATACCAACTGCGGATACCTTTTTCCGCTTCCTCTCTTTCTCTCTCTACCGGCGAGTTTTCGCGCCGCAAATATTTGGACAGGCCTCACTGCTATTATCCCATTGTCAATCAATCGACCTCGTCAATGCTCGCGCGCTCCGTCTCTTTTCGACTCTCTTCCTCTTTCTTTATTTCTTTCTTTCTTTCTGCTGCAGTCAAAAATTTCCCTTGACGTGGATGTCGAGCTACCGGCTACAAGCGCGAGAAGACGGATTTTGACTGTTTAGCCATTGTCGGAACCGGTAGTGAGGGATTTTTTGCGGCCAAGGAGAGAAGCCATGCAGGTTTCGGGGACGAAACTCCGGCCGATTATGATCGATCTATACGCGGCTCTCAAAAGAGCCACACGCGCGCGTTCAACGTAATCTTGGATAATCCTGCTAATACCCATTGCCTAGCTCTAAACATCTGGAACGAGTTGCCTCGAGTACCTCCACTACGGCACCTGAATTTTTACAGCTCATTTGACCAATATCACATTTAAAAATCAGCCGCGCAAGCACATGTGCTTATCGCTCGCGCGTGAACGTCATCCTGATGGGGTCGCTCGATCGCCTTAGACCGGCAGATTAATTAATCCGAGCTAAAGACTGTGACAGCGGCGCGTTGCGCAACGCCAAGCAACGACAATCGCTCTGGCATTGTAAGAGAAAACCGTCGGATCGGAGAAGCTTCTCCTCACGCGAGGAGGCAACCCCAAGAGCGACATCCTGAATCCCCGTTTGATCGCGATTAATCCGCGCCTGCGCGCACAGCTCCAGGAAGCACGAGCAATTGACCCGTCGTAAGCTTGCTAGCACGCAATCCTCCCTCTGCGGGCCTCCCCGGATCTCGAAGAGTGAGGAAACGTAAGTCTCGAGCAACGGCTACTCCAACAAACACACCCCCTCCTTTGTCCCGGCTTGAAAATCCGTCTCGGCCAATTGATTCCGTTGCTTGTCTGCTCTCTTCCTCCTCTTTATCCTCTCTGTATACGTGTTTATAAAGTCGAGCGGCTCTCAAGATGCGCTCTCTCCCTTTCTCGCTAATTGTTTTGTTATGCACGGGACGAGAGGACTAATGTGGTAATTAACCTGGAATTTTATTTTGCGCTCTTTGTATACACGTAGTATCTTGAGGTTTTTATCGCACGTGCACCCATCTCCCTCTCTCCCTCTCTCGATAATAAAGTATTCGTCGCTCTGGAGCACGCAGGCTGCAATTTTACGGAGTAGCAGGGTATAATCGACGAAGCGAGACTGAAAATTTCGTGAAATATTTGGAAAGTCCGCGCCGCGACGTGAAAATAAGTTGTCCGAAGGTTTTTCTCCCCCTCCTCACCCTCTATCTTTCACTCTCCCTTTGGCACGCGTTTAATTAGGCGTTGAACTCGCGTAAGGCTCGCAACGAACAAGTCCGACGAACCGGTATACCGAAAATTATAGGTAACAGAGCAACCGAGCTCTCTCTCTTTTCCTCTCTCGTCGGCAATTAGTTGCTCTCGCTCCCGCGAAATGGCCCAATTCCGTCGGCTGCAAAACGTAGCTCGCCCTCCGCACGTATATGCGCGCGTTAACACCGGCGATCCTATCGACTTTGCTCCCAAGCGTTTTTTTTAAATTTTTTTTGTTTTTTTTATTTTTATTTGTTTTTTGTTTTTGTTTTTTTTTGTGTTTTTTTCATTAATCGATTAAATAATTACCTTTGAAGTGAGAATGTAACAGGGAGTGATTCCCATTGAAAACTTACTAAAATTAAAATATTAAAAAAAGTCATGCCATTTTTAATGGTCATGTAACAGAGCTGGGCGATTCCCATTTAAAAACTTACTAAAATTAAAAACATTTCCAAAAAAATTTGTTATTCAATCTGATCCATCAGATTCGATTGTGTAGACGTCTTGAGAGTAATTTGATAACTAATCAGAAGGATTCGAGCTAACATCATAATCCTCTGTAATAGTGCTTTCGTAGTGGCGTATACGCTAGTATGCCACTACGAAAGCACTATAAGGAGATGGCAAATTAGGACGGCTTGGTTCGTGAAAGGCGAGGGCGTAATATATTACTTCTTTACGATATATCGTAAAGAAGTTGTAGCGAACAGAATTTATTTTCTTTTTAAATAAACTAAGCGTCCAAATGTATAACCGACGTCGGCCCGATGCCGACTCCGAAATCGCAAAGGTCGAGCTTGTTATTGTTTATTTAGAGGTCGGTGAGTCCGATAGTCCGGCCGAGAAAACGATGTATAAATTAACAATTATATTTTTCCATTTAATTTGATTGTAAAGAGCGCGAGGGATGAAGGAAAGATAGAAAAAAGGAGTATTAAAAAACTAGCGATGAAAATGCAAAATATATTTCGGGCCTGCTCGCAGCCGACCATGTGTGTGCGACTGCCTTGGGCAGTCGTAGCCTCTGGTTGGTGTGTGTGGGTAATATTAGTTACTCACAGCCTCGTAAGCTGTAGCAAAAGCTATATCAATCGTGGCCGAAGACCGCCGGAAGGTTGCGAGTATGCCCGAAAACGCCGCGATAAGACTCGTTGAGAATACCGAGACAATGCAAGCGCCGGCGAGCTTGAG
>JAPYYQ010002264.1:0-20910 GCA_030522585.1 Anagyrus pseudococci | reverse complement strand
TTAAGTGCTATTAAAGGAAATAATAAACAATATGATAGTTGCTTTGTAACAGTGATTTCTGATATATACCTATATATTGGTAAAGAGCCACCTTAAGAGCCTCACCTCTCAATCCATCCAATACCATCCGATTCTCGAAGGATCGTCGTCTCCTCCCATTCATGCTCTCTCTCTCTCTCTCTCTCTCTCTCTCTCTCTCTCTCTTGGAGTGCTCAAGTTTCTTCTAGCTTTTCCCCGCCTACTTCGGCATGCGCGCTGCTTCCTCGCTCCCATTCCGAGTCTCTATGTCACACCCCCCTGCCCCAGTGAATCAGGCAAGGAAAAACCCTCTTGCGTGCGGGGTCAAGCTCCTCTCCAGCTCATCACCCGAGATTTCTTTTCGTGCCGAATGTTTGCGGCAAGCAATGCCGTTTGGAGAAGAACTTGGCTACAGTTTGCAAAAGCACTGGCAAGAAAGTGCGTAATGCGCGAGTGGTGTATATTCAGTGCCGAAAGTTCAATTTCAAAGGGATTGCTACATCTAGATTCGATTGAACACGTACCTTTTTTACATAGATTCTGTATCGATAGTTTTTTCTCTGATTTTTTTTCTTCTTGTTCAAACAGATATTAATGATAATAATAAACAGCGAGATTTGGCCACGAAGAAAGGTTTCTTTTCATCCATCATTTTACATGCGAAATATATTTTTTATTATGTTGCGACTCAAAGTGCATTGATAATTATAGATATTATATCGTCAGTTTAACGACAGAATAGATTTTATCATTCAACTGTAAACGATAGTGAAACTCAATAAATAATTGAAAGGCTAAAAAATAAATAGAAATAGATGTATGAAAAAGTAATAAGTCTGGATTATAATTGAAATTTTATGTGTGTGTGGGAAATGAAAAATTACACGTAGTTTATGATGATGTGGCAAAAATGAAACGAAACTTCATCAACTTGCAGCAACATCTGGTTCGGGCATAGTTCCCATTATATTCAGTTATGCAAAACTACTCTCTTTGTAATTTGATCGTTAGTTTCGAATGAGTTTCAGGGAAGCTAATTTGGATGATAAGTTATGGCTCGTCAGAAGTTGCATATACTGCGCCAGAGCTGGAATCTTTATGCAAGTTTGATTTCCCACTACTTTCAATTGCTTTAACATTTGAATATAATAATAAAACCAGCAACATATAGTGTTAATGTTGCAAATTGTTCTCACTAATTCACGTAAATAACTAAATCCTATTCCTGCAAATCTCCGTTAACGAGTCACTTCGTCAATAATGTCGACACGAGACGTAAGCTCCTCCACTGCTTTCAAATGTGCCTTTACCGCGAATTCATTAGCCTGAAATGTAAGCAGAAGACAATGAGTGAAGGGACGAGAGTATACTATAGTCGAGATTACAGCGCTCGCGATGTCAGTCGTTAACAATCGTCCTCGGAAGTTCGTGCTTTCCGAGTCATAATCAGTCAGGCCGATTTCGAATTAAGAGCTAATATACCGAGGCAGAAATTTTTCCGAAACAACCTTTTACACTTTCATACTGCTCATTATATTTCAAATTTAATTTGGTTTTCTTTTTGTTGTTTTTCTCTCTTCTTTTTCAACTGGAATTGCTCAATTAAACATTTTTGTAAATGAACTTATTTTCATCGATGCTTAGCTCGAGCAATTTTATTTTAATGCCAACGTCGGAATTTCATGAGTTTCGGGAGTTACACATATTGACTAGGCATTTGAGTAACTGGGAATCTAGCCAAACCAATAAACGTGATAAACTTACCTCAGTAGCTGAATGCTATGAATAAATTCAATGAAGTTGAAGACGAAGAAGAAGACTACTTTTTTCTCCAATAGATTTTTCGTCGTTGCGTGAATTTTACTTAATTTGTTAAACTATTTAAAAATTTTTATATTTATTCATGGAGCTTTTTAATTAACAAAATAAAGTATGTAATTTTTCCTTGTAATTTGCAAGTAATAAGAGTATACTGGTCGAGCAAGAAAAATTGTACTCTCGTTAATAATTGTTCACGAGCAACACTTAAGCACTACAAGTGTTGACTTTTTAGCTCGGATCAACTCATACCTGTCTATCTGTCCACTTAAGTCCTAGTAAAATTAACGCGCATAATTCCGCCTTCCGAGTGGCAATGGTCCAGAGGCAGCTGTTGTACTCGGTTGGCGTTTCTCCAGAGACAAGCTCCACTAGTATAGCTAGGCCTCTTGCGCTCTGATGAGCTTGTCTCTTACGTCAGCCAAAGCCGATTATACGTATATCCAGTTAAGTATTATACTTCGATTTTTCGGTCCGACCAAGGGATGGTAAATAATATGGAAAGAGCTAGTGCTAACGCACCGTTTCCCATTAGCTTTCAATCTTCAGCAACGTTTGAATTTTGCTGATTCGGCTGGCACTCGATCTGCAATTGGCTGATTTTCAAATGAATCTCGCATCATTAAATATCGCGTTGGCAAACGTTATGAAAGTTAGGTTAAACGCCGGGGCATCGGTTGATTAAAGCCTAGAGTACTTTTGCCAGTGTATACCCCTCCCTTTGCACCGGTTAACTAAGCCCAACCAAGCCAGATCTGACCGACCCCACGGCTTCACGTTACCTTAGACGATAATAACAAGGAAGGCCTTAATGTCACCGACACCCGGCCTCTTTGCCTATATCTGCGTTTCCGTCCTTTGACACAGTTTTCCAGGAGTTTTCCCATTTTAAAATGACCTATTGATACTTTTACATGTAGCTGTTCAGTCATAAATAAATTTGAAATTATGCAACTCGGCGTAATAACTAATGAAAATGACTTATGCTCATTTTGCTGCTGCAGCTGTGCGCCAGAGCTTTTATCATATTTTTGCGCGTAGATTTTGCGATTAGTTGAAGACAAGAGAGAAACAAGAAAAAAGTCAAATAATTGCCGCATGAATTTTTTCCATAGCCCCGGTTATACGAGACAATAGACATGTGCGAATGGTATCATCAGCTACGTCAAGCTCAACCGACCGATCGAGCGAGCTTGCGCGAGCCATCGCGCTTAATAGGCCAATTTTTAACGACTGACGAGGCCAATCAGCTGGCGAGGAGCGATAGGTTGCAGCTAGCATATTCAGCCCCGGGGGCCGATAAGCTCGCGCTCGGACGGGTAATAACATCGAAGCCAACGAGCCGTGCAAGCTAATGATATTTTTTCAAGCGAGCCCTCCAGTATTATCGCCGATTCACCTCCTGTGGACACATCTAGCGCCATTGCTACGAGGACGATTTGTTTGAGACAATACAAGTTGAAAGGGCCTTTGGGCTTTGCCTGATAACTTTGTATTTCTACTAAATACTCCTGATGATGCTTTGCCATATGGATTATTTATATTCGAGTTTAGAAAAAAAGTATTAAAGATCAAGATTAAATGCACAATTGTTTTTTTTTTTTTTTTTGAGAGAGAGAGAGAGAGAGAGAGAGAGGAAGCAAGCTAAATTTTACATTGTTGCAATTTTTATTAATAAAAATTTCAACAATCATCAGGAGAATATTTGCGATAGTCTACCGAGTCGAGACGAACTAGGAAAATTGAATCAGCGGCTAGGCATATCGTTTAAGATAAAAATGTGGGAGCGAACTAGCTAAGAGTAAACAAATTCGCGAAAGCGTTGCTCTCGTCAATCGCTGCTGCAATTTCAACGAGTTACCGAGCTACAGCTATATATAGGCAAGGACCCTGCGGTCTAGCGGCCAATGGTTAACCGGCAGCTCGGAGATGACATTCAAGTGAAACTAAACGTTGCGCTGATCGAGTTACCAACTCTTGGGCTTCGATTGCAAATATACAGCTGGTCTCTCTCCGCAACACTTACCGGACACTGGCTAACGAGTTAAACACAATTTGACACTGCGCATCTTCGATCGTCATGTTTATGTGTCCCGATTACGCTCGGCTGATTTAATTTCCCCGATCGCCCCCTTCCCCTACTTTCCTCCTCTTTCCCCTACTGGCAGTTAGTGGCCGTTCACCGTTACAAATTATTCATTCGTCGCTTGTTTAGCTAAATCATTAGTACGTTTAATGATCGAGCATGGATTGTCGTGACGAGCAAAATTAATTTCATTATTCATGGAGATTATTGGGAAAACGCAAGTGTCTTGATTAGAATTGTTATTGCCCCTCCTACAAATAATGTGGAGGATTGAAAACTCCAGTATTTCAAAATACTCAACGAAATACGATTCGCTAAAGCAAGTGCTATCGCTAAAAAGCCCAAATACATGCATGCATTTCCGACGTGTAGTCTAAAGTGCCAAGGCGTCATCTGGCAACATTTGCAAAATTCCTCTAGCCAGCAATAAAAAAGGAAAAAAAGCAGTCGGCTAGGGCAAGCCTACATTATGGGGGGCGCAGCAGAAGCCTTCACGTGCAGACGAATTTAAAAGAGCTTAAATTAACTCGAGCAAAAGCTCTGTGGCGCAGGGTGATGATAGCAGTGTCGAGGCTCCTTTGATTTGACCGCGGCTAACGCGCCACTCTCAATTAGCTAGCTCGACATTTTTTTGGCGTGTCCAGCTCAAAGCCCGCGCAGATTGGCATTACGGTTAATTTGTGTAGCAAGGATTGGCCGAGCTGCTAATGCAGCAAAGTCTTTGCCTGGATGCCAACTGATTGTTTTGCAAGCTTCCTTGCCATTAGCCTAGCCTTTGCTACCACATAGACTTGTATAATTGTTGCGCCAACGCATTTTGGCAAATGTCCACACTCTCCAGGAAGATTCGAGGGCGTTGGGACGACGTCATTTTCGTACATCCTAGCTCTGATAATCATTGGTAACGCGCTGAGGATTAGTATTGAAATCACGAGCGCAGTTACCTTGATGGCTAGTAACGGGTGTAAATGCTCCGACGCTCCATTAAGCCTAGGGGGCTAATCAATATTTAAGGCAATAGAACGTGGCCCTACACACGCTACCCTGTCTGCATACTACGATCCCAAAATCATTCGCGTTTCTCATTACTCGTCGAGTGAGAGAAAGAGAGGAGCTGGAGAGAGAAAGAGAGAGAGAGAGAGAGAGAGAGAGAGAGAGAGAGAGAGAAAGAGCTGATACTACGTGATCGTTATTATTCCAATTGCTCGTTGCGTCATCAATAGAGTTTTAGCTGCGCTCTCGTCTACTATCTCGTATGTAGTGTTGTTGGCGAATTGCACAAGTGTTTCATGAATTCGCATTACCGCATTCAAGGGGGCAAAAGAGGTATAAAAGGTGGAGAGGAGGTGCCTGTCGGATGAAACCGCACGGTTGCAACAAAAGAGCTATGCGAAGTTCAATAACACTCAAATGACTGCGAAGAGACTGCCTCACTTCCGCACACACACACACACACACACACACACACACACACACACACACACACACACAAACACCCACTCGATACGTTTTCAACTTTCCTCCGCTTGTAGGTATAACGAGATCCGCTTGAAAAATCCCCGGGCTTTTCTCTCTTTCTCTCGAGAAAAGACGAGCTTTCAGATGAGACTAGCCCCCGACTCCAAAACAACAACTGTTGAATTAAAAGGGAGAAAAAATGAAAAACAGCGCGGAGATTGAGGAAAAGCCCACTCTCTCTTTCTCTGCTCGTTAGCGTACAAAAAATTACGTCAAAAAAAAAACAAAAAACAAAAACAAACAAATACGAGCCCATGTTAGAGTGATTAATTTTCTCGTCTGTATATAGGGAAGCTCCCATAAAGTCCGTGAAGGACTAGGGAGCGCTTGAATTTGTTTTAGGGGACGGTGGCGCATAGACGTTTGTCTCTCAGAGCAGATGGGGCTTGACAACTAGTTTTGTCGTTATCAAAATTTCATTTTCCAAATAGTTACTTTTGTCATTTTCGCCTTTCTACGAGGGAAAGAAAAAAATAGTAATATTTTAGATTACGTAGGTTTGTATAACTGGTTTATTATTATCCATTATAATGGAGCGCGAGCATTTAGAATTGATCAAATGAAAAGTGTTTGGGTAAAATGGGATCGAAAATGTTTAATGCATTTTGATGGAGCTTTCGAACGATGGATTACTACAGGAGGCAGTTATTAAATGAAGCTTTGAGTGATGAACGATATACCGGCAATCCGGAGAATTATCAAAGTTACATTGTCTACTGGCATTAATTAAGTTTTAACCTTATATACGTCCATATAGACACGCGGCCAGGATCTTCGAATTAGAATTCAGTTTAAATTGCTCATCTAAAAAGTTTCAGGCTTGCAGAAATTGGATTCCAGTTGAAAAACATGTGACAAATAATTCTTGTTTTATTGTCTAATCAGATGGTGATTATATAGATTTCACGTTTAGTTTGTGTCATTGCAGTCCTCTTGTCGTTAAATTTAATCTAATATTGGAAAGCCTGTAAACTCCGAGCGAGTCTGAAATGTGAAATAAATGAAAAACTCTTCTCCAAAACTGTTGCCAACGAAAGATATTCATAGCGAATTTCTCACGCAAAACTTGTTTGAAGTTGAAAGAGACAGAAAGGAGACTGAAGAAGATGACGAGTAAAGAAGTTAAAGTAGAGAGAAAAACTTGGGGCTGAAACTAATAAACTATAAATAAAATGACAATGCCATACCGTCGCGATCGATAGCAATTCAAGGCGCGTTAGATCAAATAATAAAATTTTCAAGTATTTTTCAATTAGTATCATTTTTAAAAATCTTTAAGAAATTTAATGATTTTTCAACAAAAATAAGCCTCGGATTTTAAATATCGTTAAGAAAATGTAAAAATATCATATTTAATATAAAATTGTAAATCGAAAACGAAATAAAAGCAAAAATGTAACGTATTTATAATAAACTTGTAATTTACAATTCAATTTTAAGAATTTACAAAAAAATATGTTTAATGTAATTTTGAATATTTGACCTAGATATACATTGCGTGCAGGTATGTAATGACAACACATTCAAAACTCCATGTGCCCTAAAAATTGCTTGTTGACACAAATGGCTCAAGAATTGTGATTCTATTTGTTTAAATGCAAACACGTTAGGTGCAAACTACAAAACGAATAATTCACGCTAGAACATTAACGTTACATCTTGTTAAAATATATGTACAAGCGATATGCACTTTAAAAATAAAAAAGAATGTGTTTTGCTAAGAAACAATAGGAGATGAAATAAAGCTTTGTTTTTAAAGAAAACTTAACTGTAACGTTAGGTAAATCGTGGTTCATTTAAATAAAGCAGAAATAATGTAAACTCGTGAAATTGTCATGTCTGAGCTCGAAAGCAACGAAAGAAGCAGCAAAAAGTCGTGAAATTAGCCGAAAGAACGTTCAAGAGGTTCGAAGCGGCTCTCGAGTCGAAGAGGCTTTGATCGCAGAGCAGCCCTCCGACATTTGCGGGGAGAAAAACGGCCTCTCCCTTGCTCGCTCCCTCCATGCTTGCCTCCCTCTTCGTCCGTTACGGCCCAATTAATCAACGGGCCGGCCAATCCGAGTGCTCAAGACAGGAGGGAGGGAGGCTACTAGCGCCGTCATTATCGCGATAACACACTTGCAGCTGGCTCGCGGCCCTTACCTCCCCGGTCATAGCCATGCCACTGAGCTTTCCAACGGTCTAGTTTGAAAGTTCATTTTCGGCTGCTAGAGTTCCGGCCCCGGGATCTCGCTTGTTCCCAACTGGCCGCTCAGCGGGCAAGTTTTGATTGATGAGAACAAATTTAATTGCACTCCTATAGATACTCGTAATTTTCTTGTTTTCTCCCTGCCTTAGATGTCCGAATGCTCAAAGCCTCGACGATGCTAAATTTATAATTAACCCTTTGAAAACTTATCGCGCCGGTTAATGTTTTGGTTGAATTATTTTTCTAACTCTTCAATTCGAACTTTCTTAACAATTGTGAAAAAAATTTATGTTTTTTAATTGTATTGCCACTGATAAATCCAGCTTAGCTTATACACTTTTCTGCTCTAGAGATTAAGAGCGAACTTGGATGAAACGAAGCTCTCCTGAGTGGGCAGAGTAAACAGATAGTGTTTGACCAATGGGAGCGAGAGAGAGAGAGAGAGAGAGAGAGAGAGAGAGAGAGAGAGAGAGAGAGAGAGAGGAAAATCACGGTTGTGTCTGTGTGTATGTGCGCGAGCGCTTGTATGCGTGTACAGTATAAGAGAAAGCTCTTGGAGGTCACTGAAGAAAAGCCGACGACCTAGCAATGTATCCCGCCGACTGTCACGTTCGCGCACTCCAAGTCCGACTAGAGTCGTTTCTTTCTCGTATATAGTTTATGCGCATCTTAAGGTGAAAAATCGTTACGAGATAAAGAAAATTTACGGAGTTTGCTTTTGTTGCTCGGAAGCGCGGCCATTTAATTTTAGAAACAGTTTTTAAAAAATATAGTGGAACACGCGAGAGCTGGGCAAATATTTACGGCAAACGAAGATGGCTTACGGAACGGATAGAAGTATAGAGAGCTTGAGGAAGCAATTTAAATTTTCGCGTTGACGTTGCCCCCAAGTTTTTGAAGGAACTTATCAAGTTTGTCGGTGATATAAGTGGATGAGAAAATATGAAAATCATCCGTTGGACAGGCGAGTAAAAATATCGCTAGGCATTACCCTTGTCTGCGTGGCTTTGTCAAATTGACACTCCTGTGACGAACTGAAGGCAAGCTTTTTGTTAATATAAAATCAGAATGCGAGCCAAAGGTTGCTTTTCAGATGCTACTCGTTCATATTTTATGTACACTGTCTTTAAAGCATCGTCCAAAATTCAACAGCAGCGCGTCTATTCCTGACTTTGAGCGAATGATTTAAAGAAAAAAAGCAAAACTAGCGTAAATTAAACTATAAGCTTGTAAATTTTTCATTTTCACGTGTAGGAGAAGCGAGCTCGTGGAAGGGGAGCAGCGCCCGCGCGGCAAACGCGTCGTGCGTTCGAAGCAATTATTCACGCGTCCAGCGAGCCAGCGAGAGTATTAATGAAAATAAGCCGAAATCAATAAAACAGAGAGGGAGCAAGGGAGAACCACGGGAGGTAGTAACGATTTTTGCAAGCGGAAAAAGGCTATGTAAATGGCACTCGAGGGGGAGCGCGAGCCAGAGCGAATGGAAGAAGTTTGGCAATAATGGAACCGCTCGTAGGCCCCTTTCTCTCTCTCTCTCTCTCTCTCTCTCTCTCTCTCTCTCTCTCTCTCTCTCTATTTCGTTCATTACGCCGTAATCGACCGCGTGCGTTCCCGCAGACGAATTTGGCCAGTCACTTATATTGCGGTCTTTTTTTTCCTCAGACCGCCCCCACGTGATTTATGATTAAGTGCACTTTGGCGCTATCCTTGAAAATGCAATGCTCTTACAAAAAAAAGCCGTGAAAAGACTCTTTTGGAAATTGATGAATGTGTCAAGGGGAGCGGCTAACGTTAAAAGGGATTAACGTATTCTAGCAGGAAGCGTATTTTCCTAGCTCGTGCTGTCCTCAAATTTCTTTAACGTTTACCCCTAGCGCGAAACGCTAGATAGCGATAATGATTTTCCATCGCGGAAGGGTAGGGAATTGTGAATGGTCCTATCTTGAAATTCAAATGAGCCGCCAAGCGTCATGCGCACGACGCTTGATTTATCCGTTAAAATTTTGCCTTGGCGTCAGCAAAAAATATATATATATATATATATATATATAAATAAAGGCTTGGGGGATTTCATCGTGGCGTACATTATTCATGGATGTCAGTTCTATCTCGCGGGAAAGTCTCGCTGTATCGACACTCGTTGTTTTCGTAACTGCGCTCTATAGCTATACGTGCACACGCGTCGAAGAGATAGAAAGAGAGAGAGAGAGAGAGAGAGAGAGAGAGAGAGAGAGAGAGAGAGAGAAAGAGAGAACTCGATGGAAGATAAAGGCTGCCGTTTTATTTTTTTATTCCTCGACGACCTTTCTATTTTTTTCATTTCGCCGAGGGAAGCAGGTTATAGTTCGGCGCTGCGCACGTCGAGTGAAATAACATTAGCGTTCGACCGCGTGAGAGATGGAGTAAATTTTCCCGCTCGCCCACCGAAAGAGCTTACGGTTTTTTGGTTTTCGATATAGCCATACTGATAACTTTCTTTAATGTCTTGGCTTTTCATTTACGCTTTGTTTCTGTGATAAAAAATACGCCTTAAAGTAAATTCCATTTCAACGTCAGCATTCTACGTTGCAACTCTCAAAAGTTAATCAACCTTTCGAAAAATGTCAGACAACTAAGAAGAAAGGATCTCTTTTCTTCATAAGAAACACCCAAGTCGTGAAAACCTTAAATATTTAACTGAAAAAGGAAGCCGAACGTGAATAGCGACACGAGAGAGAGAGAGAGAGAGAGAGAGAGAGAGAGAGAGAGAGAGAGAGAGTCGGTTCTTTCATTCCTGGTCTATTACGTGCACGATGCTGCAATAGTAGTCGAGGTAATATTGCGCATCCGCTAATACCTTCAAGCTTCAACTCTAACTTTGCCTCGGTAAGGTTGAGCTTTCTAACTTTTAGTTCCCAACCTTTCCGCTACTGTAGAATTCAGACGATTTCTAACGATGAACATACGAGGTGGCAGGGGGTCAAGCCTGGTGATGGTGACTAACACGTCGTACCACGCGTCTACAAAGTTTTGTTGCTTAAATTTTATAAATAAAATATAATTTTCTACGCCGTCTTCGATCCTATGAGTATTTTATTATTACTGCCATTGCCGTTAATTGTACATAGTTATCCACCTATAGAGTTGTCTGTAATGTGTATGGAGCTTGAGAGGGCCCGAATGATAATAGGCTTCC
The DNA here is from genome assembly GCA_030522585.1 of Anagyrus pseudococci. NCBI lineage: Eukaryota > Metazoa > Arthropoda > Insecta > Hymenoptera > Encyrtidae > Anagyrus > Anagyrus pseudococci. Next base: position 10,107 of record JAPYYQ010002264.1, on the reverse strand, counting down.
GATTGTAATTCTCGCATGATATTCTAACTTTCGAGAGAAACAGAGAGAAAGCAGAAAAAACAGGGGGAAAAAGGATAGAGGGGAGCATTAAAGTGGCTTTGTCACCGGCTACGGAAAGATTGGCCCTCGCGCATTGTTTTATCTTAGCAGGCCCTCTGAGTCCTCTTTTTCTCGAGCCCTCATATTTTATCCCTCCGATCCTCAGGCTTTCTCTCCCTGACTCTCACTATTTCGGCTTGGAATACTTTCAGGATCGCATGGGTTATAAAGCCAGAGGAGTCGGAGGAGAGGGAATAGTAAAGGAGAAAAGTCGAGATATTAACGAAGCGTGAAGGAGGTCAAGTCTTTTTTCTCTTGGGGCGTTTGAGAGGAATAGAAGGAGAGCTGCCGGCTCCTTAGACTGTATTCGTCGAGGTAGGCCGTTGGAGCTCACGAGGCGCAGAATTCGCCACGAATGCCATCAGAAATTTAGCATTACGTCTTCTCCTCTAGTCTCTCACGCCCTCGGCTATACTCCAACGTGGAAAGCCATTCGGATTTGTTTGCTTGGCGCCCACGCAAATGCGCCCCGACAGATACATCTGCCCAATCTTCTTAGCCTCTACTCCTCGAGATTCCCCCTCCACCTCTGACGCGTTACTACCCCTCGTCTCCGCGGAATTCGCCTACTTATCCGAGCCCTCTGTCCACACCCTCTCTCCACACCCTGCTAACACACGACAATTCCAGTCAACTATATTTTTAATTCGTGCATGCAGGATATACCCTCGAAATAATAGAGCGGGAGAGACTATTAAAAATAAATAAGCACGATTCAAAGTGTAGAGCATTAAGTCATGAGCATTTTTTGCGTTTTCTGTTTCAGAACCTGAAGAATCAGATTATGACAACGAACCTCTGGGTGGAGCAGGTTAGTAACTATTTAATAATCGAAAAAAAATACTTGGATTCAATATAAGTAGTTACGTTAGAAGCGAGCAGCAAAAGCGAGAGAAGAGTGCCTAAAACCGGAAAAAACGTCTACGAGCTAAAGTCAGGAGACAATAGGGGGGCCGCACACGACTTTCGACAATTGCGCCTGGCACACTGCCGGTTAATGAGAAGAGCCACCACTCGTCAAGCCCGACGCATTTTGCGTCCTTTCCCTTCCCGACAAATATAATTGAGCTGAATTATTCAAACACCCCTCCAATTAACCTTTCTCGATTCTAATGCCCACCCACTCGGCGATCTTATTAATTTTCTCCTTTTCTCTCTCTTTGCTGCCTGAGACAGCTAACTCGACTACCACTTACTTCCTATAATTATTTTATGAAAAATTCCATCTTTCTTCATTCGTTACTTTGCTACTATAACAAAAACAAAAACAATCTTTTTTTGCTTTTGCTTATTTTAAAGAACTTATATTCTTTTAACAATTCCTTTTCATAAAATACCGTACACGAAAAAAAAAAAAATATTTTTAAAAAAAGCACAATTTAAAATAAACGAATTTTTTATAGTTCATTTTCTCACTTTTCGAATTGTAACTTAACCGACATATCTGAAGCGGTCATTTAGATATTGATTGTGTCCTTATAAATTTGGATTTATCTGAAACTAAAATAAATCAAATTGGATTAACTTAAATAATCCACGTAAAAAAATCACACTTAAATTGACCTTTACCACAAATAAGTTTGAGTTATTTGAATACTATTGATAAATTTTAGTTTTCGCAAAGCACTTTTATAAGCAAAGTAAAAATTTTAATTAGGTATCGAATACCAAACGTACAAAACTGTTCACATAAATAGCAACAAACATTGCAGACTAAAAATTATTATCTATTAAAACTAAATCAGTACACATACCAATCTGATAGTCATTAAAAAAAAAAAGGTATCGAGAAAATATAGGCTGGTAAGCGTTGTTGTTTAAGTTTGAAGCTCGGTATAGGAGCGGAGGGAGGAGGGGCGAGTTGGGAGGCATCCTTGAAGTATATATCTTAGCGTGTCCGCAGCGTCTTGCCTTCTCGTTACTCTTTTGCCGAGGCGCATATTTATATAGGTGTGCGCAGGCAGGCGAGAGTACGAGTGGGAGGCGTACACGCGTCCCTCCTCATCCAATTTTACGATGTCTCATCGTCTTTCTCCAATTTCTCTTTGGTCCCCGGGCCGTAGTAGCCCTGCCCTCTCGTCGCGCTACAAGCGACCCTAGAATTTCTCGCAATTTTCCGCTCGAGATTTCTTTTACTTTATCACGCAGCTCCAAGGCTATCCAGGCTTCTCTCGGTTTTCTCCGTTTTCTCGCTTTTCTCCAGTCCCGGGACCGTCTGTGCGAGCTTCACAAAAGATTTTCGCTAGCATGTAAATTTTCCGGTTAAACGAATGCCCTCAGAGTACATTGAATGAGAAAAATGATATTCCCAACGGAAGAAAGCTACTGCGGCATAGGTTGAAAACGTATTTATTGCCAAGGAAATACAATGGAATACATCTGCCTTTTTTAGCCTAGAAATCCAGGCAATTTTCATTTTCCAAATTAAATGCACCGACGATATATCGTACTTATTTTAATGCTCATTTTTTTTAGTACCTTTTGTTTTTGACAACACGCTCTAGCAACCGGAAAAATAAGGCAAGAGCTAAATTCAGAATTTTTCAAAATGTGAATGTTTCGCATCATAAACAATATAACTACACCGAAAGTCACGGACGTTTGTCTAAATCATCCATGTTATGTCTGTTTCAGTCCTGGTACGACTACAAGTTGCGCTGGGAGCCGAAGGAGTACGGAGGCGTGCATATGTTACACGTGCCCTCCGATCACATATGGCGACCAGACATAGTTCTCTACAATAAGTAAGTTTCCGATTAAATCAAGCCTTTTTCATCTGTTGGCCTATAAACCGATACCCCCAAGCCCCCCCCCCCCTAAAAAAAGCATACCACACCCTCAAAGAAATAAAAAAAATGTTAAGCCCCCAACTCTCGAAGCCCCTGCTGAGTGCTAAGCCCCCCCACCCCCCGAAACCCAGCCCACCACCACCCACCACTAACACCTAAACCACATCGCCAACCCCCCCCCCTTGAGAAAATCCGAATCATATTTCTTTTTCTTTACTCTCGTGATAATGTATGTGTTACGACCTGTGTACCACTAATTGTTACCACATAAATAATATATATATATATACATGTAGGTCAAACCGATAATTTAAAATTTACCTCCTTATTCCTTTTATAAATTTTTTAGCTGTTGAATAAATTATCAAGTGCGTCGCGTCTGATTTATAAAAATCAGTGCTGAATCTAGGATTAGACATTACTTAATCATTTCCATAGATGTAACGTAAAGAAAGAAAAAAAAAATTTTTTTCTAGCTATGAACATTATCAATGTTGATTATTCTTCTGTAAAACGCTAGGCAGAATGTTACTTAAAAGTACAGCTAAAAGATAGGTAAAAGAGGTTAAATTTTTAACGATCTTTTACCTTTACATGTATATTTGTCGATGCGTGTATTAAAAAGCTTATTTATGGTAAGTGGCGACGTCGAGGTGGGTAAAAAAGATGAGAGGCAACATAATTATATCGGCGAATCCGTAATCGTACAAGAGAGGAATGTCGCAGAAGTATATAATATAGAGAAAAGAAGAGTGTGTGTATATATGTATATATAAATATATGTATATGCATATACATATATATACCGAGCTCGATCTCTGCGAGAGTGGCACTCTCTCTGTGCATACGTAACGGCTTGTATAAGCGCTCGTGCGTATATGCAGCCTCAGCTATTTTGTACACGTACATTGTCAATCGTCCAGCAGCATTTGCGCACACCCAACACTCACGTTTATGTACATATCGAACGCTGTCTATGTATATATGTATAGATTTATAGGCTTATTTAGTTGCATACACATACATCGTATGCGCGACGTCACAAACGAACGTACGTATGTGTACTACGAATATGGTTGTTCATAAACCATACATATACATAGACTCTGCCTAATTGAGATACATCTTGTGCATGCATACCTACAACTCACCTACACGAGCGCAGAGAAAATCTGTCTACTCTGATAACAATACTCGTTCTTCCTTATTTTTCTTTATTTAACTTTTCGCTTCTATATCGTTTCGTTTCTTTGTTTCCTTTATCTTTTTTCATTTTCCATTTTTCTTATTTTCGTTGTTGCCATTTTTTCCTTATCGATACGCATAAACGAGTATCTGCATTTACACACAATATGTTCGTTTGTTTTTTTTTCTTTAATCATCTGACATGCATCACACATTCGAATTACAAAGGGATCATCATGTCGATCTAAAAGACACATGCGTGGATCGGCATTCTTTTTTTAACTATCATTCATCAATTCAGAAATATCGACGCGGAGGTTTTAGATTATTGTCATTTATATCGCATGAAAAAAAAAGAAAAAAAAAGAAACGGGCGCTGCGGTGGATTCTACGACTTACTCTTCCGAAAAAGCTTTCTTTCTGCGTTTAATACGCAGCAATTTAGAAAAAAACATGGATGTTTTGTTCGAAATGAATTAATTAACAAATTGCCATACATTTTTGTTTGTGTTTAGTCGAAAACATCAATTGAACAGGGTCGATAGATCGTGTCCTCTCGCAAAGTCATCGTTAGGTAAAATTTATGAATTCTCGCACGGCCAGAGTGTTAGTGGCATTTCATCGGGAAACAGCCAGGGAAAGGAGTAGAGGTAAATAATTTTTTTCGCCAGAAACACGAAAACAAAAGCAAGCCTGAGCCTGGGGAGTGGGGAGTGGGGAGTGGGGAGCGAGGGGGCGAGGGGGCGAGGGAACGTGGGGGGTATGGAGAAGACTGAATGGATGAGGCTGGCCAGCAAAGTGTAAACATCGATTGTTCCTTTCCACGGGCCCGGTATTTTTTAATTACGCCAACGAGAGCGATATTCCCAGGGGTGCAAGCCTGTCATTGTAGTGCGATTGGAGGCGAGCTCGTATTTGCCCGGGTGGCCCACACGGCTCGATGGACGGATCAACCTCCTAGCTTATGGATCTAGCCATTAGAATTTGACGCTCCAGTTATACGGCTTCGATTAGAAATTCAATGATGAAATGTTAGTCCTTGGATTTGAGGAAAAATTAGCTGAGAAAGTAGGAGATTCGAGGATAGCTAGATGTAGTCCTGCGAGCCGTCAAGCCGCGACTGTTCAAGCTCCACAGCAGTTACGAAGGACTATTGGGAATTTAAATGAATGTTTTCAATTATGAGTCCAGGACCCATTTGAAATGGTTCAAGGCCCACTCCGGATTGACTCGCAAAGCAGACTTTTGTTTTGAATTCTCTCGGCAAAATGAATAACACATTGAATCTGAAATTCTGGCAGGCCCTTTAATCCGAGCAGCTCGAATAAACTCTCTGAATATTGATAACACTCGACTCGTACAACCAACAATCTCCTACGCCCTTGATTGCCCTAATGGAAAAAGTGAATGAGAGAGAGAGTAATCATTTCAAGTGCAAATGTGGCAAAGGTAAATGAAGCAATAATAAAAAGGAAAAAATAGAAGAAAAGGAGAGGATGGAAGGGGCGGGGAAAGGAGTAGGAATAAAAGAAAGGTGAAGGAAAAAAGGAAAAGCAGTGTGTTGTGGGATCGAGAGGGCTCGCAGACTGTCCTCGAGTATCTCGCGTTAACGATCTCGAGGGGAGAGCACGCCGGAAAAGCCTGACAAGCTGATCTTTCCCTTTCAGCAGAAGCTGCAGTCGCTGGCTCAAAGCTGGCCCACCGAGTGAAAATCTCGGTCGCGGAGACCGTATCTCCCGTCGTTAGAGCCTGGGCTGAGTTAAGAGAGGCCTTTGATCCCCCGAGCTCCGCAGCCTCAGCTGTTTGTCCAGCCAAGCCTCGTCAACTCCGACTCTTTCGCGCATATCAGCCGCACTGCGGCCCTGTCCTCGGCAATACCTAGGGACATTCTCCCACAAGCGGGCAAAACTCCCTCTCCACAGGCAATGGCCAAGAGGTCTCGAGCGTCGAAACTCACCCTCTCTCATTCGATTGTCAGGCGGCAGGCTTTCTCTCTCTCGCGCTCTGAGCACTGCTTCCGATCAAAATCAGAAGGCCAAGTTTGAAAAGCAGCGAGTTCCTACCTAGCTCTCGAATTAATCAAACAGCCGCCAAAGCCACTTTACCCAGACTCGCGACTCGTCGAACTCTTTGACAAAAGACGTCCCCTCTCCCCGACCCCCTCCCGGCAAACATAATCCGCCAAGTTTGAAAAAAGAGAGCGAGCATACATACATACATACATACATAGAGCATATCGTTCCAAGTTTCGCGAGTGATGAAGAGGGCCGGATGTGGTGCAAGTTATCGCTGACAAAGGACGAGCAGCCCGCCGGCACTTGCTGGCTAAGCAAAAATTTCCCACAATGAACGAGGTGCCGGCACATTCAACTCCCCCCACCCCTTCCCTTCTCTCAAATGTCCAACGACGCACGCTTTCTTTACCTCCCTCTCTCCCTGTCGTCGAAATTGGGTCGCATCGAGCGGTCCAGGGATACTAGCGTTGCCAGGTTCTCGGGATGCGCCGGTATTCTCACTGGCATGCATCCTTTGCTAGAGATTATTTTGAGGGAGGAGGCAGCCAAGTGAGGGGCAGGGGGGGGGGCGCTCCTGGTATTTAGCTTGACTGCCTCGTCGGCTGCAAAATTGTCCCCATGCGATTGGGGGGAGGGCGCTTGCTTAAAGAAAAGACAAGTGGAAAAGTCGAGTCGGCTATAGAGTGGCGGAGGGTAGGTTTACTATGGCCCGTAGGAGCGTCTATTGTGCTCTCCCCTGCCTACTCGGCGTTTCTCTATACGAGTCAATTTAACGAGGGCCCGTAAATTCGCGTCCACTGCGAGGCCGTGCGCCTCGCTGCCGCCTTTTCCGTTTCGCCGGCGCTTCTGCTGCAGGCACCGCCTCTAAATTTACTCAGGCTCTTTTGAGCATCGCTAGTAGCTATAGAACGCGAGTGCCGGCACTGTGGAATCCTCTCCCTCATCGGCCCCTCAACAATACCCGTAAACACGCGACTCTTACGAGCTTACCCCGGACACGAGTGTTGTTTCGGAATGTCATTTTCCTAACGAATCACGCCCCTTCGATCTTCCTACCGCTTCATTTTCCACCTGTTTATAGAGATTTTTCTTTACGCACATTCTCTTTCGGCTTGGCTGTAGGGAAAGTTAATTAACAATAACAATATTCCGCTGCTCGAGAGATTGAGAGAGTTCAGGCCCTCTGGGAGCATTCGAGTCCGCCCAAGCGGCTTTTGGGATTTGGATTGGCTGTATGAGGGCCGGCATTATGCGCAAGCCGCCGCGGCATTCGCACTCGATTATGCGAGACTACTCGGGCCGCTCGAGTCAGCGATCCTGCGAGAGTAGTCGCACCTCAGCCTCGACGCCGGCCGTTTTCCGAGCAAACGCCAACGATCGAATGCGAGAAGAGCCAAGTCGGCGAAAGGCTTTGTTGGGCCATGAGGACAAGGACGACCACGACAACCAGCACGACAACGACCTCGACGAGAGCCAAGTCGACGAGAGTCTTTGGCCTATATATTTAGCACAAGTGTAGGATTTCATCAAGGCAACTCGCGGTCAAACTAAAATTGTCGGCTGAGGCAATAGCTTAACGGCGCGGCAGCGGCGTCGTCGTCTTGAGCAAGCGTCAGGCTTTCGGTATAGTGGCCAGCCATTTGCTGCGATAATTTATGGCCTAGGACGAAGCCGGGAGAGCGGCCGCAGAAGCAACATCTGCTCGGAGATGAGCCGTAGACGGGGCGAGCAAACAAGCCCGGGGTTCGCCTCCTCCTCCTCTCTAGCGTTAAGTATAATATCCGCGGGGCCAAACAGCAGACCGCATAACCGCAACAGCCTGGAGCCTCGGCTGGCGCACACCTAGCGCGCGTCATCAATCTGTCACGCCGATAACTCCGGGGCTCTTGTCCGCCTAAACACGGGCCCGCGCAAACGGACAGTGGGCATATCACACCGGCTGCATCTCAAGTTTCGACTCGCCTCCAGACGGAATAGCCAAACGGAGGACCTCTATCTCCATTTGTCCGCAGTTTACTCCGTTTTTTCTGCACATACAATTTAGCTGCAATCCGGAGGTCTATTGTTACAGAGCCAGAGGGAATAAAAAATAGCGAGCCGACATTTCTCGAGATGGGCAGTAAGCAAGTGTCCATCGGCGAATTTGGGGCCGGGCAGAAGGAGGAAGCTTAATAGGAGCTAGAGCTGCTGCTGTCGATGTAGTCGACGAGCCGACGTATATGACAGTCCTCCGAGGACTTGCCGGAATTCTCTCAGGTCGAATTAATTGAAATGCTCGGCACGCGGTTATATCCCAGCCGGCGAGATCCCGGCCTCCAGCCAAGCTTACCCCAATTATACTATACGTCGGGGATATCGCAGTCCGATAGATTCGAGAACTTACTGCCGATGTCCCGGACGTGATTTTGCAATGCGGCCGAGGCATCGCCGCTTTCATGCTATATAGTCGAGATTCAATGCATCGGACACGCTGCTCCAACACTCTGACGCGACAATTTTAATACCCACCGACAACAGGATTGCTGTGTTATTAGCAATAATTACCAATTCATTTTCTCTCTTTCTCTGGCACTCTCAGTAATCGGTAAACTCGAGACAATAGCACAGCTAATGGAGAAACACACACTCACACAGCGGACTCGGACTAGTTGTGATGAGTGTGACGCATGAGGCTAGCTCGCATTATCCTGATGAAGCAGCAACGAATGCTCGAGAAAAACGAAGAAACGGAATACTGAAGTCTGAGCCGAAGGGAGAAATAGAGAGAGAGAGAGAGAGAGAGAGAGAGAGAGAGAGAGAGAGAGAGAGAGAGAGAGAGAATGTATAGAGTGTATCGAAGATCGATAATTAAGAGCAGCTCCATTAGTCCTCGTCGCCGCCGCGGCACAATCATCCCTCTGCTTAACTACGAGGCCTAGCTCTTCAGATTGAGAGGAGGCTACTGAGACATAAGCCGAAGGGAACACAGGCCCATGGAGAATTTCTTGCCACCTGTTAGGCTGTGCGGCCACTGGGTTAGCCTGCTTCCTGAGCGGCCTAGCCTGAAAGGCCGAGCTATCCTCCACTCCAACCAGTTACTTTCTCTTTCTCTCTTTAACTCTACATTTCACTCTATCTCTCTTTTTTCTCCTTTTTCGTTTTTTACATCCTTTTTCTCTCATCTACCTTTTATTGCTGCGAGGCTTTCATAGGTTACTTTAATGTTGACTCGCAAAAGCCATTTTACTCTTCACTTTCGCCAAATCAAAACATTTATTCCAACACGCCAAGGACTTTCTATGTTCTTCTCATCGTCTCATCTTGAAATTTTAACATTAGACGATGGCATAATGTTTTTTATTAGAAATTGTGCTATTGGAACAAATGCAGGCGATGTATATTATCGATCGACTTACGCCGAGGATAATTTTTCAAACCTTATTTTCAGATGTGTTCAATTAATTAGATGCCTTCAAGTGCAAGTAAAGCGCGACGTCAAAGACGTTGCGGTCTTTGCCGGTTTATTGCTAACTCCACGCAACATACAAAGGCAGGTACAAAAAAACTTTCTCCGCCTGATGTATATTTTCTCACGGTTTATTTATAAAAAAAAAAGAAAAAAAGAAGGAGAAAGGTTAATTTCTAAAGCCAAGGAAACACGAGGAAAATTCATCTCTGCGGCTTTTAGCCCGCTTATATCAAAGACGCTTTTAACGTAAAAGAAGACCAGGTGCAAGACGTGCTGCTATTAACAGCCACTGTGAAGTTACTGACCTGGTTAGTAAGAAAATCCAAGGATTTATTTACGTAGCCAAAGAATATTTTCAATAAATTCGTCCTTCTTACGTCAGCCGTCAAGAGTGCTTTAACGTTTCTCCCCCTTTTCTTAATTAAACCGCACTTATATGCACTTGTCCTTGTACTGTTCGGACATAGATGTATACAGGGTTGGCGATCTCGCTAAAATAAAGTCTTTCGGCTAACTTCAGAGCATACAAAAAGTCCGTTTTGTGACGGCGGAACGAACCGTGACCGTCTCA
>JAPYYQ010002263.1:0-20937 GCA_030522585.1 Anagyrus pseudococci | reverse complement strand
TGCACCTCACCCGATGTTCTCCCTCGCTTCGCTCGGGAGAACAACCTTCGGGTGAGGCGCAACACACCTCCCGCACCAGGGCAGTAATCTACTATTGTTACCATCAAATTGAATATAGTTCTACATACTGTATCTAAAAATGGATGGAAGTTGTACTTTATTCTTTCAAACAAAATAATTGAATAAATATGCATTTGGATTATTATACGAAAATGGTTTTATTATAGTCATTTAAGTATTAGAACATTTAATCTTTGGATACATTCCTAATAATATATTGGAATTCTACTTATCAATAAACTTTTATTTTTAAACATTGTAAATTTGTGATAAAGGATTTAAAGATTTAAGTACAGGATTATAAGAAAAACTTTCAACGAAAATTGTGACACTCGACATATGATTTTATAGTTTTCATTTTATTTTTAAAAAAGAACAAATTTTTAATCTTAATTTCAAAAAATTATATTTTTTTTCATGGGACCGAAGATACATGTTTTGTGTACAGTGCCCAACAAAAGTTTTAATCTTAAAAAATATATCATTGCTCAAGTCAGATTCTACTTTTTTTCAAATTACACATTTGAGTTTTACACATACGTACCCAAAATAATTCAAAATTCTAATTAATCTCTTGATTTAATAAAAATCATTCTTTATTAAGAAAAGATTCAAAGTTCATTTTTCAGTAAAAGTTTACAAATTTATTTATAAATAATGATACGAAATTTTTATATAAGAGATATCGTCAATTATTGTTTCTATAACATGGTCCAATTACTAGTATAATGAAAATTATGTCATAAGTTACTTAATTTTCAATTATTTATAATTAAACTATTATCAAAAATTAATTAATTGGATTAGAAACAATTTTCAAGTGAATAAATTTCATCTATAAAAAAATTCTTTTTTCACACTCGCACATACTTTGTCACACACTCAATGTGTTGGGATTTATCAGAGGTTGAATCTTAAAAGATATAAAAACAATGCAAACTGCTATATTCACTCTTCTTTCTCATCTCTAAAAAGAAAATAAAAAATTATATTAATACCTATTATATATTTATGTTTAAAAGGAACAAAAAAAAAAAAGATAGGTAACAGTAGTATTCTTACTTGACACCCTGTTGTTGCTCAGTATCTAGATGAAGTTCTACAATGGTTTCTTGTTTACTCTGAACTTTAAAAGTTACTTTTGCAGCAAAGTACTTATCTTTATTATTTATTGACCAGCCAGAATACTAAAAAAGTTAATATAAATTAGTTTGAAAACTTAGTAATGAGAATTTGTGTTTTTCTTTAAAAAAAGTTACTTACTGTAGATGTGCTTTTGTACAAGGTTTTTCCATCTTCTTTGTATGGTAAATATTTCTGTAACAGAGCTTTACCATCTATCCTCCACAAGATTGGATCTTTGTCTGCGGTAACTTCAGATTTTGCAACAACAAATGCCCCAGACTAAAAAGAAATATTACTGTATTATGATTGAATATAAAAAATAGATATTAAAACCAAAAACAAATGATATATTTACAGTGAAATCTTTTGGGGGAATCCCAGAAGTATCATTAAAATTATTGTCATCTGAATCTTCCTCCTCCTCATCCTCTTCTTCTTCCTCCTTTCTAGAGCGTCGCTTCCTTTTGGTTTTCCTTCCAGAGTCGGAATCAGATTCATCTTCCTCCTCTTCCTCTTCTTCCTCTTCTTCCTCCTCTTCGTCTTCCTCTTCCTCAGAATGATGACGTTTCTTAGCCGTTAATCTTCTTGGTCTCTTTTTTGCTCCACCAGTCTAAAATAAAATGTCAAGTTGTAACATGTAAGTTTCTCTTTTCAAAAATCAATTCCAACGTTTGAAATAGTTGCGCTCGCCACCACTCGAGTCAAAGTCAATCAAACATCTCTCGTTTTAAGCGCAACTATACAATCCCTGACATTACAAAGTAGCTCGAGTAATCATATCTAAGTTTGAGCTTGATCCAGTAAAAACGAAGTAGCGGCGCTGCAGAATCATGCCTCCCTTCTCCTAACGACAAACAACAACACAACACAGTAGAGCCTGTTGGCGGCGCTCCGAGCGTCTCCGCTACCTATGCGTTATGCGTATAGGTATATACATACTGTATTTACTGCTGCACGCGGCAAGTAGTTTGTACGTTCCTTGATGGAAAGAGAGAGAGAGAGAGAGAGAGAGAGAGAGAGAGAGAGAGAGAGAGAGAGAAAACGGAGGGAGAGAAATGAAGCCGTCGCCATTGGCCGGCCGGCGGAGCGTAAGGGAATCGACTCCGCGAAAAGAATCATTGTTTTCATGTCGTAAAAGAACGATAATCCCGCGACACGGAGTCGACGCTTAAAAGAGCCATTTTTCTCTAATCTGGCCTCACTTACGATATACTGTACGTACAAGAGGTATATCGCTTTGCTCCGACACGCGATACTCTTTCAATGTCGAAACTCACCGGCGAGAGAGAGAGAGGGTGGCTGGCAAAACGTAGAGGAGAAGGAGAGAAAGCGAAAGATAGAGCGGTATGCTGGTAATGGCCTCGGATAAGGGCGCGCGGTGTATAGAACGCGCGGAAGAACATCGTCGTGTCTCGGAAGGACGCGTCCATGGTAGCCTCGTCGATCCGCCATGAGAGCGCCCGAGGCAGCGTCTCTAGCCTCCCTAATAACATACTGCCCGATGAGAAAACTCCACGGAATCGCGCGCTTAGAATCGGAGTGAGGTTAGGCGCGTGCGCGACTCCAAAGGCCGCTGGAAAGAGAGCCGGGGAGAGTGCGGCGAACGCAGAGGAGGCAGAGGGAAGGTGCGAAGGGGGGGGGGTGTCTTACCTCGTTGGTGGGCGTCCAGTCGTCGCCCGAGTTGATTTCCTCCTCCTCGGCATCCTCCGCGGAGAACTCCTCCTCGTCGACGACCTCCTTCTTCTTCATGCTGCCTACTTTGCGCGGAATGTTTGCGGCCTGGAAGGGGCCCGGTCGAACGTCGGCTTCGAGAGTCTATTCGAACGCCTCACCTGCACACACGCTCGAGACGCTCCGGATATTACGCTCTCGTCCGGGTTTGCTGCTCTCCGCTGCTCTCGGTACTGCTGACGATGCGAGACTGGAGCACGGGATATACGAGATCTCAGACTTGTGCTTGTACACTTGCCGAACTGCCGCAGCAAGACCTCGGGGACTCGGGGAGAGTAACAATGTAGGAGAGAGAGAGAGAGAGAGAGAGAGAGAGAGAGAGAGAGAGTAGACTATATTCGCAGCGCGGAGGCCGTGTGCGTGTGCGCCTGTGGTCGAGAAAGAGCGCCACCACCACGTAAAGAGAGAGAGACGCTCTCGGCCTACGGTTACCCGAACGGAAAAGAAATAGGGCTGTAATGGGGCCCCTGGCTTAGTGAGCAGGGCCCATGGGTGGGCCCCATTAAAGCCCTATTTCTTTTCCGTTCGGCTACCTTGCCGGCGAGAAAGTTGCGCGCGCAGCACCGTCCGTTTTCCACTACTTTGCGCTTGAAATCGAATATCGTGTTTTGTTTATCCTATTACGCTCGGCACAATCGATTGATAGGCATTTTTCTATACTCGCCTATCGTTCTAACGCGGCTATTCTTGCATCGCTCGTGTAAAAGCACCCATAGTTTTAGAATATTTTCTTTTTTTCCAGATAAATCACTCGGGGTAGTTCTTCCGTTTGCCAATCCGCCGAAAATTATGAAAAATCGGATATCTACAACGTCGTAATAATTACGACACTTTGAAAACGCAGAGGAAACGGAGCGGAAAAGAGATTGTACCTCGAGCATGGGTAAGTGAGCGCAGCCGCGCTGTACAGCCTGACCGATCGAGGGTAATATTGGCATTGCCGTGAAGTCATATATAGGTTTTCAATTTTGCCCAGGCTCGAGTATACCCGAGGCTAACTTTGGAAAACTCGTATCGAGAAGGTAGGACACGCAGCATCGAGGACTGGAAAAAAGGATTTTCAGAGGCTCGGCTGATGAGGAAATCGCAAAAGGGATGGATATGAAGATATACAAGTGAGTGTAAGACACGTTAACGTTTTCTTACTATTTATTTATCTGCGAATCTAGATTAGTAATTGTGACACTTCCCGATAAGTGGAATATCGACGGTCATCGTTTTGCCAATTACTGCAAACATAAATCGAAGGTGTAGCGTACTAGGAAACACGAGGGAAATTCGATTGTTTGTTTTTTCATAAAAACTGCCCATCTGTGCCGTTGTGTGTGCGCGTGTGTGTATAGATTTTTTTTTAAATTAAACGCAACTGAGCTTGCAAATCTACGAATTTACAGAGACGTCTGGCGTTATTAAAAGCGAGCTGAATAGGAGGATGGGTAGTGGTAGCAGGGCGTTTCAGGAATTTATGTCGAGCGGCTTGAAAACGGTCACTGAGCTACGACGCGCTGGACGCTCTGTAATCGGATAATCCATGTTTTAATGTTGAACGAAATGGTTGATGAAAACAAGAGGAGATAGAGGACGCGTGAGCCGTGACGTCGACGATGAACGAATCTAGCCTGTCGTTGGAATAATTTTCCGAATTTTAATACAGCGTTGAGCTTTAATTGCAGACGATAAATTATACGTTTTTAAGTGTGTTGACTTATTTGGAGGAAAAAGATTCATGTTAATGCGAGGACGACTCGGGGCGCCAAACAAAAAAGATCAGGGCTCTCTCTCTCTCTCTCATACATTTGCATTAGCATTAGAAAATATATTCTATTCTAGCCAGCGGGAAAACGAGATTTTCTTTATTATAAATTTACATTTATATTACGCGATTATTTAAATATCAAAGAGCCGAGGAGGAAAGAAGAAAAAAAATATGTTTTCCCTCGATGTGTTCTTTAATAACGAGGTAATTCTCTAAGCTGCAGAGTAAAGCGCGGCTCGCCCCAGTCGTACAACTCTATTAACAATTTCGAGCACACACGCGTTTTCTCGATTCGAATAAAGCGCGCAAAAGAAATATTAATTAAGGGGTAGAAAAAGGAGAGGTGAAAAAGAAGACGTATCTGTAACGAATGAAATCGAGTCACGAAATTCGTCGCTAAATCATATAGCCCTAGCTTAAAGCTGTACAAGAGAGCTCAAAGGAAGAAATTTCCGGCAACGCGCTTAATTAAAAACGCGCGGTTTAAGACTGGGGATATAGGTACGCGCGAGCGCCTGCGAGAGCTCGCTAATTGATGAAACTGCAAAGAGAGCTCCGGAGAGCCAAAGTGCAAACTGCCTCCCTATGCTATTTCTGGCACGTAGGTATATTATGCTCCCTGCGACACACTTGCGTAAAAGGAAATTTTCGTCTTAATAAAGTCCGAGCCCGCGCTCCGTCTGAGAGAGAAAGAGCAACTCCGAGGGGGGGAAACGGTCTGGATTTCGTAACGACCACGCCGCCCGAGTTTTTTCAAAGCCCCATACGCCCGTGCGATCGTTTCGGACTGACGCGCTCGGACGTAGGCTCGTTAGCGGGCTCTCCTCCTCCCGGACAAATGTTCCGGCTTGTCAATCAAAACCTGCCGGCTCCAGCGAATTTTTCACGCGAACCTTCATATCGAACGCGCTTCGCTGCTTTATCTTCTTTTTTTGTTTCATTTTTTATCGCTGCAGTGACGATCTGCGCCTTGAATGCATCGCAGCACGCATGCGGTTATGCGTTAAACGACGATTCGGCTTTGAAAAAAATGTTCTGGCTTTTAAAAAGAACAACCTTATTCTCGAAGAAAGCCGGGCGCTATAAAGCATGATTTTTTTCTGCATTCAGCCCCGGGCCAGCCGAAGCGAAATGCGCGGGTTATAGAAACTGGACGGCGGTGAATAGAGGGAAAAGCTATTTATTATTCAGCAGCGAGGGGGCGAGTAGCGTTGCAAGGAAATAAACGCCAGGGAGTATTGTCGGCGGCGGGGGAAAATATCGCCGGGCGAGGGAAGTGGGGGCCGTCGAAGCAGAGAGCGGCTTCGCTGCACAACACGGGGCGAACATTCGAACTACGCCCGATTTTCGTATTGAGGTCCGGTGGTTATGCGAGCCCAGAGTCGCGGCCCGACTTCGAGATTACAACTTTGCCGAAGTTTGAATTATGGGAGTCGAACGAGCGAGCGGTCGGAGGGGGGGGCGAGTCCCGGCCGTTCTGACCTGCAGCGGCTCAATATGCCGAGTCCGCTTGCCGAATTTCGCCAATTCTTTTCCCGGGCGTGTCTTCTTTTGGAAAAACACCGGCGCTGGCGGGGGCCAAGTTCCGAGCCGGCGAATCGATCAGCCGCGAGCGGTGTGCTCTAAGCTGGGCAAACAAGTCCGCGCACTTTGCTCGCGTGAGATGTGCGAATGTTTGCCGAGGCGCGGCTCGTGCCACACTACTCCTGCATTAGCCCCGGCATTTCCGGCTTTTTCCGAGCTTCCGTTTCGCGCGGGAGCAGAGAGAGCTTAGCAGCAGACACGCGCGCTCCGTTTACCGGGAAAGAGAAAGAGGGAGGGGAAGCCCTCGCGCGCTCGATTTGCAGCGAATTAGCGCGACTGCTAGCAGCGACTCCAGCCGATTAGAGCCCGCGGGAGGAGCGGAGGGAGGCAAGCGGGCTACGTCGCCTCGGGCGCTCGAAACTTTGCGCTAGCACAGCTGTCGCGTTACCGCTGCACGCCGGAAAAAACTGTCCCCTCGGCTTAACTTTCGCAAACACGCTTTTACTCGTTTTTCCGAACGCCGGCTTGTCTTTCTCTGTTTCCCGAAGAAAACTTGCGCATGCAAGTAAAAATGCCCGGTACACGCGGAGGTGTGTGCGACGCAATCGCAGTGCATTCGTTAGCCCGAGAGCCAGGCAAACGCTACTTTTCGTAATACGTGTGCGCGGCTCGAAATTTCGGGCGAATTAGGCGGGAACGTATTTCTGAACTAAGCCGGCTGGCGGCCTCGCCCGTCGAGCGACAATAGCCTTCTCTCCCTCTCCCCTTACCCTAGCCATCCAAAGTGAGAGGGTTGGGGCAGGGAGAGAAATGGGTGGTACAATGCACGTCGCGAACGCGGGCCTGCCGGCGGCGCCGGCGGAGCGCGAACTTCCGGCTTACCGGACGCGAGGGCTGAAAGCGCCCACCCAGCTTTACCCCAACCAAGGGAGAGAGAGAGAGAGACAGGGAGAAAGTGCACTTCCGGGCCCGCAAATCGTTTCACAATCGAGTCCACGTCGGGAGCCCGTCGCCGGGAGCGTTGGCTGTTCTCTTATACCGCTTGGCCCGTTGTTTGGCTGCACCAACTGGGCTTCGTCCGGCCCAACTACTGACACGCCGACTTTTTTTAAGCTCACGCACGGCTATTGGGATTTCAAGGATTTTGTTCGGGGCTAGCTAGCCGAGTAGGATTTTCCTACTGCTCTTTTCGACACTTTATTATTTTACGCTACTCAAAGGTTTCGAACGATCAAGTAGCCGCGCGTCTTTTAGCGTTCAAGTAGAACAATACGATTTTGGTCAGGCCGAGAGATTTTTCAAGTTTCAGTATGTTTAAGAAACGTTTCAAGGCTTCAATAACTTTTGGATCGTTGAAAAGCTGTACGTGTTTAACGGCGCGTTCAAGTAGAACAACTCGAGATTGGTCAGACCACGATCATTTTATGCGAAAAATAATAATTGCAATTAAAGTGCTTGAAAATAATACTTTAACGGATCGTTTTATCGAAGTTTGATGGTAATAATAATACAGCTTGTGTTTTGTTGTAAACAAAATTAGAGGGTAAGACAGTTATATGGGTTGCCGCGGCACTTTCGCATTTCCATATTATTCGGGTAAGCTATAGGATTCTCGTTAAGGAAGATTGGACGATAATTTATTAGATGCAGATATTGGTTGAAATTATAGCCCCAATGTGCTGAAAGATTTACCGAGCATTTTACGATAATAGACTTTTAACGCCCCATTCATTGTTCTATTATTAACGCGAAGGCAAGAGGCGATAAAAAATTTACACCGCCGTGTTCGCTGAATTTTCCGCCAATCGTCTAATTGAAATCTTCAATTTGATTTTCCCACGCGTGGCTCTCCTTATCTCCGCATAAATAACTGTGCTATATGCATAATTTAATTAAATTCGCGGCTTTATTTATAAGCGTGCGTGATTAAAGCTAGTTTTGATCAAACAAAAGCCCGGTGTACATGCCCAGAGCATGAAGCAGTCAAACGATCCGATAAGACGCAAATCCTAGAAAGCACCCCCCCTGGAGCAATTCCCATCAGCCCCATAATCCGAAAAAAATTTCCAGCTCGCTCGGGCTCACAAAGCGTGCTCCTCTCGCATTAACAAAGCCACTGCTGGCGTTCTCTTAAAGAGCAAAGTTCTCGATCAATTTCAATCTGCCTCCAGCGCCCCCTCCCCCTCCCGCGCGAAGAACTTTGAATAACGCCCAATTTCGAAATACCGCGAGAGGCTGGGAGAGGGGGTGGGCGAGAGAGCGGTATGGGGTGGGCCTGTAATTGCGCCTGAATTTTGCCCAGTTGATCGGGCGATCCGAAGCGTCGGCTAGCAAGCTAGCGAGGTTGCTTAGGAGAAACGGAGAAGACCCGAGGGAGAATAAGGCCAGCGGCGGCCGATCTGCGGCGCCTCGGCTAATCAGAAACGACGGAAGCGCTCACGCGTTGTCTCCTCGAGCCACTCCTCCCGGGGGCTAGGTTCGCCGAACAATTTCCGCGGAATGCGCAGTGTGCGCCCTTGCTCAACACAAAGGCCACAAGTGCAGCTCTCGCCGCTTCCCCTTTAACCGGGCCAGCCCCTCTCCCTCCGCGTGGTCGCTGCTAGAGCGCTGCTGGCGGGCCCGCGGGCGACTAAGGCCGTCGGTTTCCAGCTGCAGCACAGCCAAGAGTCGAAACTTGCCCGATACTGCCCGCCGAAGAACTTGCTTTTACCAAAGGGGGGGGGGGTGGGGGGGTGGCCTCGGAGCAAGTTGCGCGCTCGACGTAAACAGGCCGCGGCAAAGTTTTTGGCCATCTCCGGGCTACAAGGGCGCACCGCCTGTGCCGGAATTTTTCGAGATCTCGAGATTTCGAATGATTGATTGCGCCGCCGCTGCTCTTATACTGCTCCGAGAGCGGAGTTTTCAATTGTGCTCGAGAGCATTCGAAAAATAATCTCCCGCGAGAGATGTTTGATGGAAATGTTATTGTTATTGCTTATTAAATGTTTTATTAAAATACGCCGGCGACATTTGAATATCAATCTAACGCTCGCATATATATCTTCCTTGCGTCTTGGCGAACAATCTTTTAAATCGACGATAGAATACGTCTCGTCTGGTTTTCCCTCGAAATAAGCCCCCGGGCTTGCCGACGAAAAGCGAAGGAAAACTTTCTTGCATAGGTAGGTGGAAAATAAGTCACTCCTCGTCTGCGTCCATCGCCCGGCTCTTTCCCAGGCTAAACCCGGACACCGCGAACAACAAGGTAAACATGGATCTCTCGAGAGACTGAGAGGTTCAAGCGCACAAGGGAGATAGAGAAAGAGATTGTGGAAAGTCGCACGCTTTGTTTATCGCTTCGTCTCGCGCGAAAATTTTCCGAGCAGCACTAGCCTCAGCAGCAGCGAGACTTGTGTCATCCCGATAAACATCTCGCTGCTCCCGACTGTTTTTCAGAGAAAAGCGGAGGAGGGAGGGCGAGATGGGAATCGATTTCACGAGTATGGCGATGAGGACGGCGCGATTCTTGCGCTCCGCACTTGCCACGCTGGGGAAAACGAGTTGTTGGCCTATTATTTTCTCGGCTCTTTTGTTTGCCTCCCGCTTTTTACGGGCGACAAAGCGTCATGCACGCGTGCGCTTACCCGTAGCGGCTCTCTCTACTCTCGGGCCGTTCGAGCTTTTAAGACTTTTCCCTGAATCCCCTATGAGCAGCTTGAATCTTCAACTTTTTCGTGGAGTCTATAGAAGGTGGGTCCGAAGAAGAGGAAGCAATGCAGGTTGCTTGTTAGTATCAACCTGTATACAAATCTTTCGGCTGTTTATCGAGAGAAAGAGAAAGGATCTTTCGGCCGCGGCGAAACAGAGCGACTTCTTTTCTCTCCTTTCGATCGAGCAAAGCTCACTTTTTCCCTTTGGCCCGAGATATCGGTAATTTTAAGTTTCCTTCCAAAGTTCCGCGGAGAGATAAAAAGCTTCTGTTGAACTTCCGAAGCCATTACAACGAAATACAAATGATGTTTGAAGTTGCCCTGATCGATCCGGAACTTCCATCCACCCC
Organism: Anagyrus pseudococci; assembly: GCA_030522585.1. Lineage (NCBI taxonomy): Eukaryota > Metazoa > Arthropoda > Insecta > Hymenoptera > Encyrtidae > Anagyrus > Anagyrus pseudococci. The sequence continues at coordinate 10,702 of JAPYYQ010002263.1, read as the reverse complement.
CTTATCTCTGGATTTTATTGACTCTAGGTAAGTGGCGGCGGCGGCGGCAGCTTCGAAAGACCAACGCCCCACGCGTGCCCTGCCTCCGCTTACCTCTTTCCCAACTTATACCCCTATCTCCCTCTCCGCCATAAAAGAGCAAGCGAAAATCCGATTTGATACTTTGGAAATTTAATAAAGTCGAAGAAACATGAAAAAAAAAAACATAATTCTCATTACCATTTGGCGTTGTGTTCATTTTTTTCTTCTCCTCCTCGCGTCCCAGGAGCGCGAATATACATTCCATCAGGGAAGGCAAGTCCAAGCATACTAGACTGCAAGTTCGAGCCTCGGGATGCATCCAAGTACGCGTTATTCCCCGTAGAGCAGCCTAGAGAGGACGAGGGAGGGCGCACTCGGGGGCCGCGTCTCCTACATCCTTTAAAAGTAATACACTTACGGGCCGGCAGCAGTGGCTTGTAACCTGCCTAGGCACTAAATTTTCAATTCTCAAACTTTACGGCGAACTAGTTAAGGGTCGGAGCATTAGGATATCGGTGTGCCAGCAATTCTGTTTGTGTGCTTGTGGATAAAGGCCTGGACCAGTCGTAAATGGGCTAGCCTCCCCGTGCACTGGCTGACTATTATTTCAGCCACTTACAGGGCCACGCTAACTGTCGCGTCCTCCGAATAAATTTAATTGCGCGCGACGATTCCTTGTAATCGGAAGATTATATATCTCTGCCTATTCCAGTAGGATTGGTCCTTTAAAAAAAAAGACAAAAGAAAAAATCCGTTAAAACTATTCGACCATGTTTGTTTTTCTTGTTTTTCTAAAAGATATAATTCATAATTCGTCAGAGACTTCCTTTTCCACTTCCGTCGCTTTTCAATTCCAAGCAAAAGCAGCCCTGCATATTTCACGCCCGAGCATTATTTTTCGAAAAAAAGTCATAATAATAATAATAATAAGAAGAAGAAGAAAGGAGGAGGGGGGATAAGAAATAAAAGTAGAGTACTACTTACCGCCGACTTTCCTAATAGCGGGGGCTCTCATTTTTAAAATGACCCCAGTGCCGTGTCCCGGACGCCCGGGCTGCAAAAGCGAGGAAAAAAGCTGTCTTACACGCTCCTTGATATAAAAAATACCCTCCCCCCCCCCTTACTCTTGTACTCCGAGGCTTGGGATGAAAAGAAAAAAGCAGCGGTAGCGGCTCTCGTATAAGTATACGCAGAAAAAGCAGCGCGGACGAGTGGCCGAGAGCGCGAATTACCCGCTGATATGGAAATTGATGGAGGAGGGTCGGAGAGCAGGGATAGCCAGTGCCCGAGGTCCGAAATAATGCGACGTCGTCCTACATCACGGCTTTTTCCCCGCCGGCCGTGTCTCGGATTCAAAATAGCCCACCGACGGAGAGAGAGAGAGAGAGAGCGTGTGTCGGGAGGGGAGTGTAGGAGAAAAAGAGGGAGCGAAAGGGAAATGAGGAAGAGAGGGATCGATGTAGCCTTCCCTCGCAGCTCGGCCCTGAGGATTCAGAGCGCGCCGGTCGAGCATAGTAATCCGTCTCACTTATTCTTAGTCCTCCGTTCTCCACTTGGCTCTCCCTCTGGCTGTACCTCTTGCGGGGGGGCACTTCCTGCGGATCTGCCCTCCGCTGCGCTTTGTGCCCGTCTTATCCCTTGCTCCCTCTCTCACACGCACCCAGCCAGAGGCACACACGTTCTATATACGTGTCCCTTGGCTTCTCGCTCCACAGCCGCTCTACGTCCCGTTATTATCTCGTAATTTTCTTATTGCGACTTTTGTCCCTGTCCATTGAGAAGCGAGTATAGCCGTGTCGCCGGTAATAATTTTCCTCCGCTCATCCTCGCAATCTGCTTTACGTTTCGACTCTTTTTATATCCGTACGTAAGCCAACGTCACTTTTCCCTCCTCTCTCGACCATCTGCCGCCGTCTTTTCACGATCAACCTTTATTTTTTCCCTTCTCTCCCTCTCTCGCTGGTTCTCGCGCGCGTTACATTATTTCCCCTCTAATTTCTCTCGCTTTATTGGCTCTCAGAACGACCAGCTCCTCTGCTAGCATCGCTCTGTTCTCCCCCCTCCCCTTACCATCCTTCTCTTATCTCCGGCCTTGTTTTCTTAATCAGACATTAACTTTCTGCCCCGACTTTTTCCTCGATTTTTCCCGCTTGCTCTACAATCCAAAGCGACGGCCGCACTTTTTCTCCTCGTTTACGACTGCCCGACAAATCTTCAGCGATACTGCGAACCTGATACCAGCAGGATTAATTATTTATTCCTTCATTCCGCGAAAGCGCGGCCCATAACCATAGCGAATAATTAACCAGCTCTCCTCCTCCTCAGCCCAGAGCCTTTTTAACGTCTCTCCTTCTAACTGTCTCATTCGACTGGCTGGCTGGGTGCTATTCTATCCTGTTGGCCCATACTCATAGCGGGGGCGCGCTCCCATCGCCTCTTCCCTCCGTCCTCCTCCTTTTATTCTCGTCGCTTTAAAACTTCTGCCGCCAGCATCTCAGAAACTCCCGCCGTCTCTCTTTTTTTTCTCTCTGTCTTTGCCTGTCTTCCGAGTCATTCCCGTTTCTCTCCTCGGGCCGCGCAGTAGTACTCCATGCTGTGTGCTTCCTTCCCAGCTTCCCGTCGCGACCTCCTTGCCTTCCTCTTCCTCCTCCAGCAGCAGCTCCTCCTGCCCCTTCTTCGTTCCGTAGCCCCTAGCTGCTTATGCCACGAGTGCACGCGTCGGTTCTAAAGTGCGGGGGGGGGGGGGGTTCTGCGCAGACCCCCACGCCGGGAATGGTCGCGCGCGCGCACGATTGTCAAGCGAGCGGAGCGTCGCTGGCGCGCCAGAGCGCCGAGCGAGAGAGAGCCAGTACTGGCCGAGCCAGCGCGAGGATCGCGCTCGCGCCCCCTCCGGCACGACTTTCCCATCCGGTCAGGCGCGTGTGTCTTCCTCGGTCCACCGGCTCGCTTTTTTACTCCCTTTTCTAATCCCCACGCCCTCGAGTATAATTACGTGGCTTATAAGGTGCGCGACTTTACATGTGCTCGGTTAGGTGGACCGCCGCGAGTGGCCGGCCGGCTTGGTCAGCAGCAGCAGCCGGGCCTTGATCGCCGCTGCCCACGAGGAGCGCAAAGTTACGAGCAGCCGGATAAAGAAGCGCGGAGAGGATAAGGAAGAGGAAGGAAGCGCGTCGAGGGCAGATCGGAGCAGTAGGCTAGATCCGGTAGCGTTGCCGCGCTCTGCTCATTATGCTGGAGCTTTACGGAGTCGCTGGGGACGGCATGAGTTACCGGCTGCCGCCGCCGCCACCCAGGCGCGTAGCCACCCTGCAGGCCGAGCAGCTAGCCGCGCTTGAGGTACATCCCCTCGCATGCCAGCACCAGCGGCAGCCTAGTCAACCCTTTTGCCTCGAGCCCCTTGCTTCCCCATGCGCCCGAGAATTTCCCAGTTGGCATCCAAGCGACCCCCTCCCTCGTGCTCGAGCCCCTCTCGGCTCTGCGATCGGCAATGGAGATGTGGGCCGCTTGGCTTCCGGGGGATTCCCCTGCTTAGAGAATTTGCTGGGAGCGGATTTGACCGGCCACGGAGAAAGGAGATTCGAAGGTGGGAGGGATAAGGTGACGGGCTGGAGCAGTGCTGTGGGAGCAGTCCCTCCGTTTTGGCTTTATTACGATTTTCGGGCGGCGCAAACGTTTGACGGCTCGCTCGGTCGCTCATATTCTTGGGGTTTTTTTTCCCCCCCGAGGCTTATTGCGAGCGCTCGACTGTCGGCTAATTAAGCGACGGGATTATTGGCTTCGTGCTGGCTGGGATGTGTGAGCTTTGATTTATACGCGGTTAAGAAAGAGGGGAAAAGTTAGTTAGGGCCTCGGGAAAAATTATGGCTTGCCAAGGATTTAACAAGAAGTTAACTCGAGAGAATACCAAAGTCTGCTGTTGCCCCGTTATCCCGTTGGCCTCTCGCTAATGTGTGGAAATTATTTTAAAAACTTGCCCGCTGTGCGTGGAATTTGGTGAATATTAATGGCGCGGTGGCAGCTGGCCGACTAAACTTGCTTGTTACTACTTGTGCTACATGTCGCGCCCGGACCAAGTTGTAATAACTACTATAACTTTCGGCTTAGTGTTAAAGTGTTAAATTATCTTTGCAACTAAATTTGCGTTTCGCGCGGCGGACGCGCGCTTCTTCCCGCGCCAAGGGCAAACGAGAGAAACGGAACGATTTTCCACGGGGAGTTGATGAAAAAATTGTTTGCAATTTTTAGCCTTGCGAAATCAGGCGAAACGCGGTAGTTACCTGCCGTCAAAGCGCGCGCTCGCCCCCGATAATATACACATTCTCCCCGGATTAAAGCATAATTTTCTATTTCTCTCTTACACGTGCTCGTGTGCACTTTGACTCGGTGAACATTTTACGGAACTTTCTCCAACGGACTGGTTAAACAAAATTTCTTCACAACTTTTCGCATAAAAACTTTCAGGCTATGGAGAAACTAATTTTTTTATAGTCAGCACTTGCCTGAAGAACTAAAAATGTAACAATTTAACTTGAGATTTCCCATCGAAAAATTCAACCTTAATAACAGGCCTTTCCGGGGAATATCCAAACGGCCATATCTATCCTTCCAATAGCTCCTATAGAAACAAAACAAAACAAAACAAGCATTCGACCATACTTTTGTTGAGCCGCCCACTCGGAACATAAAAACAAAACTTTATCAGAAGTTAGTCAATGAAAGAGAGAGAGAGAAAAAGGCAGGAAAAGACCCTCGATCACGTCGAACATCACTCTCCCTGCTCTCGTAATCAGTACAGCCATCCAAAGCTTCCGGACAGCTCAATTTCAGTCGAGTCAACGAGCCTAAAACTCTTCCACTTACAGCAAAGCAGCAAACACGAGTGGTAAATCCAGTCATCCTTTACTTCACCTTCCGGCTCCATTGGTAAATCTCAAAATCCGTTGGCCGCTTTAACATCGCGCGAGGCAGCATTACCAAGGAAATACACACGCATCTCGGTACGTGCCTAGGCAGTAGAGGGTCATTAACGAGACTCGCATATACACCAGCGATTCTTCCGATCGGCTCGCCCTTTAGCAGATGAAAAAAAAAGGCGAGAAGAAACGAGGTCGGAGCTCGACTTATCTCTGGGCGCGGCCAACTTTCGCCGAATTTCGAATTCCAGATCCTCGCGCGCCCGGAACCGGCACGTGAATTATGGCCGTTGGCGCAGCGAGCGGTGATTAAAAATTGCCTCCCCCCTCCCCTACGCTCGCAGCCCCGGGACTCGAGCCTTTGGCGAGTTTTTGCGCGCGCAAGAGAGGGAGAGAAAAAGAGAGAGAGAGAGAGGCCGCGCATTGTTAACGGGCTGGGCTCGTAATTTATTCGAGGGCGCCGTTAAGCTTCGAACTCGCGAAATGATTTCTTTGATAAGTTATGGGGGTTTAGAGATGCTGCCAGGCTGAAGGGGATTGAAGAGCGGGTTAATCATTCAAGGATGCTACAACTTTGTAGAAACGAGTTAAAAATAAATAGACAGCGGCTACGGCGGCAGTGGTGCGCGCGCGGCTCGCTGAGTAGTTTCAGAGCTCGGGGATTAAAGTAATACGCTTACGAGGGACTAGACTAACAATGCCGCTGAAGCCTTACATTTTTAATCTTCAAACTTCACACTCGAGCCTCCTTTTTCTCCCCCCCGCCCTACTCCCCACTCCTATCCTCGGCTCCTCTAAGCGTTTACTGTCCAGTTAAAATGCGCTAAAAATTATGCCAGAGGAAGTCAAATGGAATTTTTAATGTCGCTACTCGTGTCCTCCAACACTTTTTTCACTCGGTTTGATGTATTTGCTCAAACGAAATGAGATAAGACTCTGCTGAATGGGAAAAGGATAACTCCACTCGGGTCAGACTCAGAATCGGATACCAAACTGTTGATTTTAAATTCGAATTTGAATATTTCAAGGTGTTCGGGGGAAAATAACAATTAAAATAATGTCACGTCGGCTATAATAACAAATGTTTGACGTGCATTTTCAAAAACGTATATAGGCGTTAATTATTAATGCATCGCAAGTTGCAAAAGTAATCGAAAATTTTAATTAACATCGTCAGAGAAATGCCATTGCATTATTACGCAAAAGGAATTTTATGCGCGTAAATATTATTTTTAAAAATAAATCCAATTCGATTGATTAAATAATTATAACAATTTAATTTTACCATTACGTTTATTGGAACAGCCAACTTTCTCATTAATCTTCCTAATACTTGTTAATAAAAGCCTTCCTACCTCAACTGATAGAATAAATCAAGCCAATCCCGGTAACAAATCCCATCAGTTTTCGAATTTTTTTACAATTCCAATCATCTGTTTGACAATACAGAGCCCCATGAGTTAAAGTTAAGACTAATTGCGTTGCCTCTATATTTCGCTTGATCTCGTTTCTCTTTAGATTTCTCGATTTTTTCTCTCTCTTCCATTTCATACCGGACAAAAGGAGGGGGTCGGGTGCGAATGTGTTCTGCGCCGTCTGAGAAAATCCTCGGGAAAATGGTACGGAATGGGGCGGTGGGGAGGGAAGGGGGTTTACGAGTACGGACGAAAACGAGAAAGTTCCGAGTTAACTTGGAGGAAACAAATTCTCGAGGGCGCGAGGGGCCCGTTTCTTAGCATAGACTTCGACGAGCGTTTCGAGGCCAGCGTTTTCCCCCCACCTCCCCCGCCCCCCCATCATCCCATTGTTACACTCGAAACATGCATTTTCAATTTTATAAAACCCCAAGTAATCCGTGTTTTGTATCCTCTTTTTTCTTTTAGGACTTCTCGTAAAATTTATAACCATTTTACGTGTGTTGTGCTGATGGGTTACCGCTGACGGTAAAAAGGAATTTCGTTTTTTCCATGCGTTAAAACTAAAGAGCGTAAAAAATACATCGTTTACGTTCGTTAATCGTGAATTTTATGAGCTCAAATTTTAACCAAAAAGGTATCGCACATTGGGATAATAATCGATAAATTGACTTGTATCATTTGAAGAGGGATTTTTTCTAAATTCCCAAGCAGCAGTAGTTGGAGCAGCCAAGCGTTTACTCCTCCTCGAATTTGTAATTTCACTTTATGTTAATCTCGAAATTAACATTCTAATCGTAGTTACGCGTAGAGCTACTGTTGTTTCAATTACATTAATTATTCGAATAGAATTAGACCGAGCAAACAGGCGGCGGCGTCGTGTCATTAGGTAGCTCAAAAAAGCACAGGTGCACGTGTAGGGAACGTCATCTCCGAAGCTTTCAATCGAAAGCTCTGTAGATTAGAATACTTTCTCTGCCCATACTCGGCGATAATGCCTGCAGCGTTCCACGGCTTATTCCTCTCCTCCTCCTCCTTCGGCCTTCCTCCTCCTCAGTCGTGGTTTTAGTCGGATTATCACCGTATACCGGGAGCCGGCAGCGCGCTCGCTCTCGAACTTTTATAACTTTTCTATTTCTTCCTTTGTACTCCCCGCCAGCACTTCCCTGCCCATCCTCCTCCAGCGGCTTTATTAATTTTTCGCATTCCCGCTTTTCCACTCGGTGCGCCCAACTTTCTCATCTCGACCCCTTCTACCCGCCCCCCGCGACTCAACTAGCCCCGCGCGACTCTTTCGCTCTCGGGACATTTCTTTTATTTCCTCCCAACTCCTCCATCTCTCTCTCACCCCCTCCCCCCAGCCATAGGACACAGCGTTCGCTTATGAAACTTGCCATTTATCCTTGGCACTTCTTTCCCGGCGGCCCTGAATTTAACGTTAATTCGAGGCCGCGAGAGCCAGGCCAGCGGAACAAAGGGAGATAATTATGATGTGGTTAATTTTAGGAGCGCCCGCCTCCACGCCAGCCCCGGTATAAATTGCTTGGGGTGTACGTGTCGCGGAAAACCGCGGCTGTTCGACGGCCCACTAGCCGTTGGCGATATACCGAATTCGTAATGTCAGTATAGCGATGACAGTACAGCCCCCCCCCACCCCCACTCATTCACCTTCAAAGCTGAATACACAATCGAAAATCGCTCGTTGCAATTGCCAGTGTCTGTAAATTTATAAACTCAACTCGACGTTAGCTTGCTAAACCAATTTATCCTTTCCCCGCATTATCGACTGTACGCTTACAATAAATTATTTATTCGTCACTATTATCGGAGGGAGGGGGGAGGAACGCATACACCTTTAGTAATTCGTACCGAGCACGTTCCCGATCGCTGTATGGATTTATGTAAACTGCAGAGGCAAATATTTTTTTTCTCGAAATACAAAAAAAAAAAAGAGAAAAAAAACAATAGAATGCCAATTTCGTGGGGATGAGAGCTCTGGGTGCAAACAGGACACTGAGAATTTTCAGTTCAAACAGCACGTGTTTCGCGGCGGCCGCGCTCTCGGCGTGCAGCGAAGAATCGAGCCAATCTCTCTAGATCAAATTTCCGCTAAGCTCGAGGCCAGTGTTGACTCGGGGGGGGGGGGGGGGGGCTCGCTCAGTCTCCCTCTCTTTCTCGTTTTACGGCATCGGACAAGTTTCGATCCTTCTCCCCTCTGGCGGGCTCGCCCCATGAAAGGGGGCCGCAGGACAACACTGAAAATTTTATGCGGGCAACTTTTGCGCCGGACCGTATCGGGGAGCAACCACTCGCTTTTCCCAACGACGACGAGGGCTCTATCGCTATCTCTCTCCGTCTTTCTTTTAGAATTCCCTTTCGAAGACAAGGACAAAAAATCGAGGTTAAAGTTGAAAGTGAATTGGAAGTGCGTTAAAGAAATAGCGCGAGGACGTCGAGAGGTAAATTGCATTGATTCGACGTTGATACTTATTTGTCCTTTTGAGATATCGACGAATTCGGAAGAAAACAGGTCTCTCGTTTGTTAGGTTAATATATTTTTCTTGCCGGATAAGTGAGAATTTATTTGAATTTTATGAAATTTGGCCAGTTGAATTAGCCACTTGGCACGCTTTTGCAATAAGAATACATTAAATTATATAAATGGGGACTTTAATGGCGGCGGCCGGCCGATTTTTAGTATAATAAACGCTGACAAACTGCCAGCATTTCCGTCTTCCGATGTACAGGACATTAAAGCTCCTATCACGGCAAAAATATAATGGCGGCAATTAATTAACTACATTAGTCTCCTACTCCGCCTTTTTCGAGTGCGTTTCCAGCTGACGCATTACGCTGCTTGTATTAGGCTGTAACATTAAAAAATACCGTTGGCACGTTATGCTCAACAAGAAACCTGCAGTGCGGTTATAAATTTGTTTGGGATTTACAGAATTGTCAACCTTTTATTTTTCTAAAATATTACCAAAACATCTCGTTTACCAGATTCTCCTATATACGCGGCTGCTATAAAATCAACCAAGTACCCAGCAAAAAATCACCTTCCACCCAAGACTTCCTGCTCGATTTCTCGGGTCTCTTTCAAAAAATTACTCTTATCAAAATTCACAAAGTCACCGAGCCGTCCAAACTACCTGTTAAATCTTCCTCGCACGAACGCCTCTTGCGTGTGAGGCCAAGGGGGCAAACAAAAAAAGAAAAAAAAAGAAAAACTGTCGACAGCGGCGATGACGGTGAAAATCAGCTCGCTTTGGAAGCGACCGCTTGTGACACCGGAGGGGAAGAAGCGCGTGACTTAGGCCACGGCAAAATCGGTGCGAGAGCGCTGCAATTTTTCGGACCGAGCCTCATCAACCTGAGCCCTCCTTTTCTGTCCCTCGTGTTTTTTTTCTCCTCCAGTCAGGGGAACGATCTTCCAAGGTGTCTAGTCTCGCCGGAGAAAAATGGAGATTTTTAATATTCGAAGTCTATAATGCGGCTGGATATTTTTTTTTTCCTCGTGCCCTCAAGAATGTCCCGATGGGAATTCCAACGACGCTGGTAATTTGAAAGTCGATAAGTTTCCGAGGCCGTGTGCGAGGGTGCGAATTGTTTTGCGTTTCTATAAAAATGAGGTGCTTCTCCTGATTTTTATTCCTCTGGCGCATTTTCCATCTTCGTTCTTATCGCAAGGGATCAATTCTTTTGACAATTCGACGACTGCGATTGACAAGTTTTTCGTTATCATATTATAATTAAATAATTGTTATGCTTAGCGAGTAGCTTTTATTATACGTAAGTTGAATTTTTTAAAAGACAGTTTTAATATGTATGATTAACCAAATTCTTTTTTCTCGCTGTATATTATAATCAACGCTGATGAACCAAGTTTCAAATGATAATAAATGCAAAATTATTCGAATTTTAAAAAATTGCCGAGTCGCGATAAATTAAAGTCTCTGGCTTGTACATTAAAAGCCAAGGAATTTGCGGAATTTCATTTTTCAATTTAAAGTCGTTGGCTTTAATGGATCGTATCAGAGTCTCTTACACCGTTACTTCGCCGTGATGGCTCGCCTTACACATTCCTAAATCAATTTTGTCTCAAAGGCTTTTTTACTCCTGTAAGTTACACCAAGATCTTTAATGGTCAGAAATTGATTTTTCATTATTCGCTTGACTAACGAGTTTGTAAGCAACAACCATACATTTTCAATTTAAAACTGCCCATTCAAATTTTCACGAGACTTGATAATATTATCTTAACCCATTAAATCCTGAGCCGAATCTAGGCGAGATAGCATCCATCTAACTATCTGAACCGTGTCTTTTTGTAAAAAAAAAATACCCCTATTT